>DWMZ01005833.1:0-10699 GCA_018249855.1 Eueides tales michaeli | reverse complement strand
TTAGATGGATTATTCTCTATACAGTATATTTTAAAAGTTATAAAGCTTTTATATATTGTATACAGCTTCACGCTAGTAGGTTAAGGGGACTTAGGTACCTAGTGTTATGACACTCCGTTCCCAGGTTTAGTGGCGGAACTCAACGCCCTGTTTTATCTCGTTACTTGAACGGCGAAATGAAAATATTAAATTTTTCATTGCCTATGGCGGAAATCAAACCCACTACCTGCCGCGTTTACAGTCACACGCCTTGTGTCCTGTGCCCCTTCGCCATGACAGGTCTTTTATAATAATATCTTATATATTTGAGAGAATGTTTGTACCTGTATATAATCAGGATCTCGGCTACAACTATTTTTATGAAATTTTTAGAATGTGAATCTATTCGTGTTTTCAGAAAATGCAAAAATGCTACTAATAATTTGAATAGTAGGAATTTTCTTCCGCGCGCCACACTTCTGTGGAATGACCTACCAGCGGCAGTATTTCCAGGTCGATACGACATGGGTACCTTCAAAAAACGCGTCTACCTCCACCTCAAAAGCCGGCAACGCACCTGTAGCTCCCCTGGTGTTACACGGGGCCGTGGGAGACGGTGATCACTCACCATCAGGTGACCAGTACGCTCGTTTAGGCAAACGAGCGTACTGGTCTATTACATAAAAAAAAGAAAAATAAGAAGATAAATTTTGTCAATAGAATAAGAAGTATGAATTTAAGATCAGGAGGGAAATCAGTCTTTTAATCAGAAGATCATGGTTCGAGCTTAGAAGTTTTTAGTTCGTTTATTTGTCTTTAACAAGTAACTTTTATTTAAATACTACACCTGGAACGGTGGACCTACACCCGGAACCCGGGAACCTCGGGCACAAATGCATTCATTGATTGCAAGCATTAAATGTCAGACACAGACTAACGGTTACTCAATGAGAGGTCACTAATAGGCAACCCATTGAAGTCAATGAATTGTTTGCATACATACAGACAAACATGACAAATATTATTATAATATAGAATAGATAATTCCAATTCCAAAAATATGATTTACCAAAAACACCGAGTAAATCTCGTTCATCCGGGTACTTTTTTAAACTAAACCTAAGGCATTCCCTTCCTTATTTATATTCACGAGATTGTCATTTTTTTTGAGAAGTGTGGCACATCCTCGCTAATTATTCAAATAGAATAGTCAATCCTTTGGAGTGAGAACTAGAACTAGAACTGTCGTTACTATAGAGTATAGACGAAGTACTTTATTTGACAAAGCACACAATTAGTTTATAACAAACACCATTAAATAAAAGTTCAAATAAGAAATGGACAACATTTTTGCTAACAAGCAATTAAATTAAGAGAAGTTAATTTAAATTTGTTCTTGTAAGTACGAATAGATGCTCTTTTTTTTTCTCTATTTGTCAGCTTCGCGCTGTATTTCGACAGGACAAGACAAGCTGAAAAAAAGATTGGTTGATTTATTTACCAGAGCGATGAAAAGAAAATATTAAATAAATTAACTCCTTGAAAAGGAGTCTAACCTACAACCTTTGCGCTTACAGTTTACATTTCTTTTTTATTTAGTGGGAACCTGGGAACCTAGTGTTAACACACTCCACTCCGTTTCCCACTTTCCGCCAAATTTAGGGCATTGTCATTGAGTGACGGAACTAAACGCCGCGTTTTGCCTTGTTGCCAAAACAAAGGAATTAAAATTTTAAATAACCTGTCCACGAATCCATAGCCTATCCTTTACAATCACACTGTACCCCTGCGCCATGACAGACCTCTAATAGTCTTAAAGTAAGTAAATCACACAAACATCTATATTTGGAAATAAAATTACCAAGTACATACGTCATTGATAGCACTTTTATCACTGATATCATGTTTATGAGTTCAAAATAATAAAACAAACGAATAAATCAATGCAAGCTGAGATAAGATATCACGATAAAATTTGATGTCATCGTAGATCAGGTAGGAAATGTATGATTAGACACGCAATGGCTGTGTATTCGATTCTAGACACGTTAACTTAATATCCTTCCGGCAGCGTTAAGTTACGTATTTTAGCTTTATATGTACCCCGAACTAGTAGGGAAGGCATAGGGAACCTGAAAACATGGTATTAAGAAATTCCTTTCCTCATTAAGTTAACTTCTAATCAAGCGTTCTAGTTATGTAAGTTCGAATCCCGCTACTTTAAAAAGATAATACTTTTTTTAAAAAATATTTTCTTTATCTTTAAAAATAGCTTAGTACATGCTATTTAATACTGCTACTACAAATAAATTTTTAAATTTATTTCTATAGGCGATTAGCTATAACTGTTCATAGAAAACAATTCGCCCGTACATAGTAATTAGGCATTGAAACTGTATGGTTATTAAAAATTTATATTAAAATAATAAATGAAATGAAAATTTATTATAACGACAACGAATGTATATGAAATTTCACAATATTATGATTTATATATGAGATTATCACATATGCTACCATTTATGTTAAGGTTTTTGCATAATATGGCAACAAAAAATGTAAGCGGGCGAAGCCGCGTTTCAGCCGCTAGTCTAATACGGTCAGAAGTTACACGCAAAAACAAAATAAAAGTGAACTCGTTAGAACTTGTTAAATACATTCGTAAATCGTCGCCTTAGCGGTGAACTGAGTCAACCCACATTTTACAACTTTCAAGACAATCTATCATGATGTCAAGTGTTTGTTTGGTTGTATGGGGTAAGCTTAGGAACTAAATTTTTTTTAATTTATATATATTTTTTTTCGTGTTAAATACCAAATTCGTAAAAACGTACGCAACGCTTGTACCGCTGCGCCACGACAGGGCTCAAAACATTTTAAATACCACTAAACAAAAATATTTTAAAACGTCATCCTCGTTGAGAATCGAACCTAAGATCTGACAAAATTGGCAGTTAAACAATTCTGAAGCACTACACGACAGCTTTCTTACATGTCATTTGTTCATAAATTATTCAGATAATATATCAAATTAATGTTGACCTTTACTTTAGGTTTGACATTTAAAGAATAATACACTGCTTATATTACTTAAATATAGGCTTGTTTGTAGAATCTGTCTGTTCTATAATCTACCGCCTGTCAAACCTATTTAATGATATATATATAATGGAAATGGAAATTCGTTTTTTTTTTATTTCATAGTTTTTTTGCTTTACTCTTTATCCTGTGACAACGTAGGCTGAGGTAGTGACCTGATAGGAACAAACTGTTGTTCCTATCAGGTCACTTCCGTTCCCAACTTTCCGCCGAATTCTTGGGGTACGCCGTGTTTTACCTGGTCACCTGAGCAAAAAAATGAAAATATTAAAGATTTTCTGCACTTATCATGCTTTACGGTGTAAAGCAAAAACAGTATGTTGTGGAAAATAATAATTTGTTATTGATATTGGAACATCTAATGTGGAACGTTCAGGGACAAATAGATACCTTAACAGTTGTTCAGGATGATAAGCAGTTTCTGTATAGATATAAAGAAATAAAGATCTGGAACATCTGGTGACATCTGATAAAGTAAAGAAAGATACGTAAAGGATCAGCAAATAGAAATTAAAGAAATTTTCTAATGTTTTCAAAATGCAAAACGTACGAACGAAGTTGAGGCCTGTTGTGGCGTAGCTGCACATGCGTGTGACTGTAACCGACAGGTTCTGGGTTCGATCTCCAGTCGAGAAAATGAAATATTTAATTATTTCAGTCTGGTAATAAGGCAAAGCGCGGCGTTGAGTTCCACCTCTCAACACGCAATGCCTCAAATTCGGCGGAAAGTGGGGAACGGAAGTGGAACGGAGTGTCTTAACACTAGGTTCCCGGGTTCCCTCTGTCTACCCTGCCTGCTAAAAAAAATACGCATGAAGTCACGGGCACTAGTACCTACTCGTAGTATTTACGAGTATATAAGCAATGTTACCAAAATATCAATTTTGTGAACAATACTGTCAAACTGCTTGTCACTCACGATAGTACTTAACCGATAGCCAAAAGGGATTATTGTGATTTTATATATCGTTACCTCCATTGACAGCCTGTCTAGAATCTAGCCTGAAGCTTAGTTTTAGGATTTGATCTTTTGTCGTATGGAAATGTATACTAAATTGGGTTCATAACATAATTACTGATTATAATTTCTTTAATTGGTGATAATAATGATAAATAATGAAGAAATAAGGAGGATATAAAAATATATGCATTTTTTCTTGGGCTCATAATAAGGTCAAGCGCAGCGTTGAATTCCGTCACTCAGTTCCTCAGAAAATAGGTAATGGAGAAGTGTCTTAAGGAGTATGGGGTGACATAATATTTTTTGTATGGTTCCCAGGTTCCTTTTGCTTATTCTGAGTTTTGCGGATACAATGTAAAGTTGAAAAAGCTCAAACAACTCTAATATATATATGCCAGCTCGTTATGACCTATGTAGGTATAAAAACATACTGTCTTACATAATTTAGATCTTAAATAGTTGAACTATAATCCTAAGATTGTAATTGAATAGATAAACGATCTGAGATCTGTCTTGACGCAAAAGCACCATCCCCTCCCTCAGTGAAAAAAAAAGGAATAGATCATATTGGTTTCTTTAATTTGACAGCTTTCTTTTCATTTTACTCAACCGCTGCTCTACAATACTTTAACTTCAAAAGCTCTAAAATTACTTATTCCTCCAATCCTAATATCGCAATCAATACACATAAGCTTTTTGTAATTTCAAGCTGTATCCCGCACATAGAAAGATAGCAAAGCAAACACTCCGTTTCCAATTAAGAACTTTCTATTTTAAAATTTTCGTCAAATTCGGGAAGCATGTTGATTAGCGGAAATTAACACTGCATTGCGTCTTACCTATGCAAGGAAATAAAATATATAATATTTCATTTCATTGAGGTCTGCCGTGGCGCAGCGGCACAAGTGTGTGGCTGTAATCGACAGGTTCTGGGTTCGATCCATACTCAAAAAAATGAAATATTTAATATTTTCAATATAATTTTAAATGTTTTCATTTCTTCGCTCTGATAATAAGTCAAAGCGCGGCGTTGAGTTCCGCCACTCAACACGCAATGCCTCAAATTCGGCGGAATATGGCGAACGGAAGTGGAACGGAGTGTCTTAACACTAGGTTCCCGAGTTTCCTCTGCCTACCCTGCCTTGTGCGGGATACAGCGTGAAGCTAAAAAAAAAATCATGTCCTCGAGTAGAAATTGAACCCACGACCGGTGGCGTTTACAGTTGCAAGGCCACCCGTAGCGCAAGGGTGGCCTTGCGACTGTCCTGTCCTTAACATTAACTATATTTTACATAAAAATACTCTATTAAATTGAAATAACTAATTTCTTCAATAGATGAAAAGTTAACTTTCTGAAGATGTCATTATCATTGAAAGACATTAGATGTTCGCGGTTCCTGAGGCGAATTCATTTTTCCTTCAAAACCGTCTCTCAAGAACAAAGGAATGTCGATTACCGGAGCTAATGACAAAACGCTTATATAACTATAGACATAATAAAGCGCTATGTAAATTAATACTATTGTAAGTTAAAATAATATTAATTTATTTTAAAATACGGAGTAACAATAAGTGGAACAGAATGTCTTAACACCAGGTTCCCAGGTTCCCACTGTCTACCCTGCCACGTGCAGGATACAGCGTGAGCTGAGTGAGTACAATACGAAGAAAGAATTATATTTAATTTCCGGTTCTGGTAAATGAACAGAGCGCGGCGTTAAGTTAAGCTGACATTATTCAGACAATGTCGCGAAAATTGAACAGTGTTTTTTGACACTATATATGATATACAGCGTGAAGCTAAAATAGAAAAAAAATAGTTAAATTCTAAAAAAATAGTTAAATTCTAAATTTGGACGAAGCAGGATTTGAACCTGCGCCTCTTGAAAACCGTTCAAGCGCTCTGACCACTAAGTCATCCGTCCGAGCATCCGTTAGAGCGCTTGAACGGTTTTCAAGAGGCGCAGGTTCAAATCCTGCTTCGTCCAAATTTTTATACATTTTTAAATTTAGTATTTTTCTTTCCTAAGTGTGGAATAACACTTTAAAAATAGTAAAAAATAGTTAAATTGGGCTACTTGCAGATTTTGAATTAGAAACTTATATCATTTCTATCTTGATTAAATCTCTAGTCTTACGTGTATTCTAAGCTTCATAAAAGACCTAAGATCAATAAATATTGTAAAAGTGATAACAATAATCATATTTGATAATTGGAGGCCTGTCGTGGCGCAGCGGCACAAGCGTGTGACTGTAACCGACAGTTTCAGGATTCAATTCCCAGTCGAGGAAATGTAATATTTAATATTTTCAATTTAAATATTTAATGTTTCATTTCTTCGCTGTGGTAATAAGGCAAAGCGTGGCGTTGAGTTCCGCCACTCAACACGCAATGCGTCAAATTCGGCGGAAAGTGGGGAACGGAAGTGGAACGAAGTGTCTATACACTGGGTTCCCGGGTTCACTCTGACTACCCTGCCCTGCGTGGGATACAGCGTGAAGCTAAAAAAAAAAAAGTTTGATAATGTGCAGGCAGTCTAGTGGAACTTGGGAACCTACTGTTAAGTACCGTTTCTCCTCTTATTAATATTGATTCCAAGACAATATTTGAGAAAAATGCATAACAGAAATTATTATATAATGAATGCGTTATATAAATTTAGTGACCTTTATGGCTCAGCGGCACAGATTTTATAAGCGCGATAAGTGTACTATCGATTCTTATTCAGGTAAACGAATTATATTGTTTCCTCGGAAAGAAGAGAGCCTTTTCTGTGAACTATTTGCCTCCTTTTACCAAAAAAAAAACTGTTTTAAATATTCTTGTACATAACAAAACTGATGAAATTTCTACTTACACAGACTTCTATATTGTAACCCCCACTGATTTGCAAGGCTTAAGCCATTGCCTCACAATTTATTGTACTATAAATTTCAGTTTAAAAGCTAAACATTCATTAAGATTTTGAATAATAAAAGTAAATAAACCACCTTGTGTTTATATTGGTATATTCCATTTTATTAGTATCGTGGTGAAGTTGGAAAGGATTTGTATATAAAAGTTCATATTTTGTACCAAAGTATATACGCATCATAGTATTAGAATTAATTATCTATACTATACTGTCTTTATTTGGTAAACATATTAAAAATGTTTAAGGGCGTTTATCAATGTTATAGGGCCCAAAGGGCTGTTTGTCTGTTTTTCTTTTCGTTTGTACGCGCCAATCTCAGAACGGCTAATCAGACTTAAATGCAGTTTTCATTTTATTTTGGCAAGTTTCCCACAAAATGTAGTATTTCATTTATTTAAATCGTTTAATAAGTAAAAAAGTAACGTCAATTCAATAAAAAATATTTTTCAAATTTGCAATACTATTTATTCCTTAGGCTGAAATTTTAGTTTATTGTCTTAAAAGTGATAATGTTATTAGAACATGAAAGTAATTGAGATTAGTACAGAGGCATATATTGCTATAGCGTTTTTGGGGAATGTACTCATATTTGTTTTTTTAGCTTCACGCTGTGCAACACATAACAGTCTATGTGCAGAATACAGGAAATGCAAGCAGGTATAGGAAATCCGAGAATCTCACTCTTCAAATCATTGACGTAATTGAGGCGGAACTCAACGCAGCGCTTTGGCTCCTTACCAGGGCGAAAAAAAGAAATTTTAAAATGTTTAATTATATAGGGTATAGCGCCACGATGGCTTAACTAATATGATTTATAATTTAAAATATTTTAAATTTACCGTTAATTAACCAAACCGACAAAAGGCACCGTCAATCATCGTCAACACAATCTTTAAATTATGAGAAACGTAGAGAGCGGTGACACTCCTTTTACTAAATGTTCTGTACATACAAAGCACTCTGGTTTGCGCGTTGAGATCCCTCTCTCAATATGCAATGCCTCCCATGTTCCTTTTGCCTACTATGTAGCCCTAAATAGAAACATATATATATGAGACAACTGAGACAAAATTTATATATATGAGACAACTGAGACAACTGAGACAAAATTTAATAAATTTCCTTTTATATATATATATATATATATATATATATATATATATATATATATATATATATATATATATATAAAAGGAAATTTATTAAATTTTGTCTCAGCTACGTGACTGGCCGCAGGGTAGGTTTTCAAGTCCATTTACCTTGTCTGCTCATGATTTAGGGCTACGCGTATTTCCCCGTGTTACTTGCCTCGGTTTTTGGGTGAGCGACATTTTTTGGTTTATTTATCACGAAGTCTTAATTTAAATGTTCTCTTACACGTTGTTTCATTAAATTTAATTGAAATAGCTCGGCAGATAGATATGGGGCCATGGTGCAGGGGCACAATCGTGCGACTGTACATGCGACAATGGGTTCGATCCCCACTCGAGCAAATTAAATATTTCATATTTTCTTCTCCTCACTCTTGCAATGACGTAATGGCGTTGAGTTCACATTTCATCAGCGATTTGGTGCTAATTTAAGAATGGAAGTGTCTTAATAAGAATGAAGTAACTTATCACTTGGTTCCCAGGTTCCGTCTGGTTACCCTGCTTAAAATAAAGCTAGAATGGATGGAACGCTTGTGGATCTTTTTTTTTTGATTTTGATAATAATTGATTTGCAAACAATGCACAGGCGACTCTACTAGACTTAAAAAGCTGCAATTTTATACATTAATTATTTCAAATGATATGTAGGTCAGTGTAATATTTAAAGTACAGAAGAATACTTTACGCTGTATCTCACACATACCAGAGTGAGCAGAGGGAACCTGGGCACTTAGTATTAAAACACTCCGTACTTATTATAATATTTTCTCAACTGACGGGATTTTCCATTTTCACACAAACAAAATAGTGAGAGACAATTAGTACTTTATAAATATTTTCCACAGGCTATACCAGGTGGTACTAAGACTCTCCGTTCTCATTAAGACACTTACTTTCCACACTTCGCCTAATTTGAAACTATTATTGTAGTATTTCATTGTATCAAGTGGGAACCGAACCCAAAACCTGCCGCGCTCATGCAAGCTTGTACCTCTGCGCCACGACAATCCCTACAGTACACGTACTCGTATGTATTAATATATCTAAAAAAATATATCATACAAAAGACCTGTTTCTAAAACATCAAAATTATAATTATTTATGAATAACAAAAGGAAATTTCTAAAATTTATTATCTCTTTGTATAAAAAAAAAACATACAATATTCAGCGTAACGCCGTTTGACGTTAAAAAAAAATGTAAATGAAATATATAATAATAAAATAAATAAAAGAAAGCAAAAGAGATAAAATATAAGATCTCACGTTAAATGGGGTCGTTGCTAGTACATTATTTTCTTCACTTGCGGCTGCTAAAAAAGCGATTGCATATTAATATTTATTTATTATGAAATTAGTATTAAGCTATCTATTAATCACTGATAGTAGGATCAGGTGATTATCTTGTGAAATCCTTCTTCTACTTCCTATTTTAAGTTCAGACTTTGTCTAGCACATGACAGGGCGGGCAGGGGAAGCTTGGCGGTTAAAGTGCTAAAATTTAAATCAATACACTTCCGTTTCCCATTTTCTGCCAAATATTAAGCGTGGAATGGTGAAATTCAACGCCATGCTGTGCCTCGTAAAAATAACAAAAGTTTCTATTAAGTTCTCATTCTTCTATTCTTTTAAAAAGTGAAATTTTGGCACTCATTGTTCTGACGAATTCTATGAAAAACAGAAAACAGAGTGAGACAAGCAGAGAACAGAGTGTCTTAACACTATAAAGTTCTATTCTTCTTATGAATTTGCGTTCATGAGAGCTAGGTGTGTTCTCATCAAAACTAAACTAGTTTTGATGAGAACAGAACCTAGCTCTCATGAACGCAAATTCTTTAGTCAATTTTACATCAGTGAAATTTGTAGCTATCAAGCCATAACTTAATTAAGTAGAACGCAAGAACATGAAAGGCTGTTGTTCACAACTCATAAATAAAAAAAAACATGAGCTCACTAGACTACCAACCCTCCAAATTGCGTAGGGTAAAGCTTGGAAATGACACATTAATTTCCTGTCATTTTTTTTCAGCTTTACGCTGTAGCCTTGGCAGGATGGCAGGTTGATAGAGAAAACTTGAGAAGTAGATGATGAGACACTCCGTTCTCATTAAGATACTCTTTTCAACATATTCCACAGAATTTAAAATAGTTATACTCAAACTAATTATGGTATAGACTTTCAAGCAAGATACGACGTAGTAGTCAAATTCTTATAAGGCTTGGACATTCCGAGTTAATATGTACTTTTAGAGTTTCATACTTCAAAAAAATAGCCTAGAATAGTTTCTGTGATAGTATCTCTGTCGAGACGGAGAGGTATCAAGATGAAATAAAAATACAATTTTTAGGTCTATGATTTTTTGAGGCACAAAATATTTTACTGCTAAGTCAACGTAATCAAAGATTTGACTAGTATTCACAATCTATAGAATACGTCCCATCGATCTCCAGCTGTGGAAGTTGGCTTAAAGAGAGGACTCAAAATTCAAATAAAGAAAAGAAATCCGAATACTGAAAATTATTGGAAATTTAATGTAAAAAATTATTACAAACTTATATTCTTAGTTCGTTTTATACAAAATAAATATGTACTGC
>DWMZ01005832.1:0-10699 GCA_018249855.1 Eueides tales michaeli | reverse complement strand
ATATATATATATATATATATATATATATATATATATATATATATATATATATATATATATATATATATATATATATATATATATATATATATATATATATATATATATATATTTATTTTTTTTTTTTGCATGCTTTTTAAAAAGCTTAAGTCGGTAACGTTTTAAATTGAAAATACTTTAAGCTTTTAAGCTCTTTTGAATATGACACATAAGCGACGGTGTTGCGATTTACTGGAATCAAACGGAATGACCTTATTTTACTGTTATTAAAATTTTACGGTCTATCAAATTTAATAAACGGTGACAACGATATTTTTTATGTCTTTAAAATTTCATTAAAAAAAATGACTTTTGTATTGACGGCTTCGCCAGCATAGAGTCTGCTTATATAATTAATATACATGTATTATACATACGAATTGAGTTAACTTAAGTTTCAGTGACTAGTGGTAAAAACCGCATCAAAATCTGTTAAGTACTTTAAAAAATGTTTTCTTACAAAGCAAGGAACGATTTTTTTTTCTATAGCAGCTTCGCCCGCGTAATTAAATGGAAATAACTAAGAGATGTGTACGATACACGGACACATTTTAAGTGCCCGAGGGAGCTAATGAAATGTGAAAAAAGACACAAAAAGGTCAAACGAAAATGTGAAATTCTGTCTTTTTATCCCACTATAAATAACATTTATTTTTTCATACATGGGAACTTAAAAAAATCATAATCGTAATTTTTGTACCCTCTTAGTGCTTATATTGATGCTTATCCCAAAAAAATAAACTTAATTACTAATTAAGTATCTAAATTAATTAACATTTTCATCTCGTAACATCTATTAAAAGATATCTCTTGCAAAGATCTCATTTTGACACGTACAGTGTTATAGTCTAAGAGTCTAATATTGGTAAATTAACTTAGACTTTTTTTTTAATTTGTGTAATCAGTGGCAGCAATCAACGATACAATTTGTATTCCAGAGGAAACAAATCTTAATATATTATATATCATCTTAGAATGAAATTTAAGACCACAATCATGCTAGTGGTTGTATACCACATTTTTTTTAATAAAAAACGGAAACTCTTTACCCATGTTCCCACATTCCCTCTGCCTACATTAGTATGTGCGAGATACAGCGAAAAAAAAACTTCTTTATATATTCCACAAGCAAATGTATCTGCCCACAGCGGGCTCTTGATATAATACGGTTATAATTAAAACGAATTAGGCGTCAGCTTGACGTGTAACTATTACGACCTATTTCTGTTAATGTGAGGTGATTAGAAATACTCTGTGACATTAGAATGGGCACGTTTTCATAGAAATTCAATTTGTTCGTGATATCTCTTTTATGTGCAAAGTTATATTAATATTCTTGTTTTTTCATTATCTATTGTTTGGCCTCTCGTAGTGCAGGAGCACAAGCGAGTGAAACGCGACAAGACAAAGCGCGGCGTTGAGTTCCTCCTCACAATGTACAATGTTTCATAAACTCAACGGATGGTAAGGAACACAATGTCTTAGCACTAGGTGTCCTCTGTCTACCCTGCTATATGTGAGATACAGAGTAATACTATGAAAACGTTTATTTTTTATACCACAACCCTGAATTTGACTCAATAACCTTCACCTTACAATCAACTACCACTGTACCATTAGGTCAGATTATATATGACATCGTTATTTACCTTTACCTAACGAACCAGTTAACGCAGTTCGGACATAATGGAGGGTAAACTAAACTGGAGCTATTAGAATGTGCGACTCCATACACGAAGGTCGATACGTGATGTTGGTATGTGAATTGAGTATAATTACAGATATTTATAATTTTTCATTACATGTATATTGAATTAAGTTCCCTGGTGTCCTCTGTCTATCCTGCTATGTGCGAGATGCACCGTGAAGCTAAAAAAATATGGAGGAAATAAAGAGTACTTACATGCCTATGAATAAAAGAGAATATTACAAATTTTCTTTCCCATAGTCATTTAGTATGGTATTGATTAAACATATAAAATAAACATAGATATTAACTCTTTAATCCGCTTATAAAAATGTACGCAGAGGGAACTTATTTTTAGATGTAACGAATTACTAAGACACTACGTTTCCCACGTTTTGCCCAGTTTTGTAATCTTGACTAGTCAACAATGTTTTGATCGCGTAACAATGACGCTTAAAAGGCCATATACAAAAGTTAAATCTTTTATCTCATTTTTTAAACCACATTTCATTTATAATTCCCGTTGCACTTTTTTGCTGTATTTCCAGAAGAATAAAGTATTAAACCAAAATTTCATATTTTCCAGCAATTTTTGAAACTGTCTTGAAGATATTAAGTGTTGTTCGGTAGAACTTAACGCTGTAAAATCTCCTACCAAAGCTTGCTTATAAAGAAAAAATACTGATTGTCCAATATTTACGAGTATATGTGAAACATTATAAAACAGAAGTGTACATAACCGGAATAACCCCAATTTCCTTCATTTTAAACTCAACCAAGAGAATGAAATGCCTCATCTCTATGATTTATTACACTGTTAATGACTATGAAACGTATTTTCTGATCTGTCGCTGTTACAATTGTTTGTAATATATGGTTTTACTTGGACTTATATAAGACAATGAAGTGAAATGACGTCATCATTAACTATGATTACTGCGGGTTCAATTCCCACTCAGAGGATTTATTCTCTAAAGAAATGAAGCAGGATTAAATAAAAACACGTCAACGTAAAATTCCATTTCTTTTCATTTAGTTATAATATAATCGTAATTTTATACTTTAAACATTAAAATTCAAAGTTTTATATTTATCTTTTCCCCAGCTATTATCGTACCCCAGATATTACCGTATCCCTGATGGTTACGAAAAATTCCGCGACCTCTTAGTCTAATAGAAACGTAATATATTTTATAAAAGTGATATAAATAATATATTTTTTGTTTTAGAAATATGTCAGCGAGTTGACTGTCGTACGTGATTGTGTCCCTACCTGCAGTGAAAAAGGTATTTTTTTTATCTCTCTTCATCAAAAAAATGGACAGAGCATAGTGACAGAACCATTCTTCGCAAAAAAATGTTATTGGCTTTTGGCTTGACTATATCCAAGAGGCGCGGGTTAAATTTCGTTAAGTTCAATTTTTTCACATTTTCTAAAAAATTCCAAGTTCCCTCTGTCTATCCTGCCAAGTACGGGATATTGCGTGAAGCTTAGAGAGAGAGAGAGTTAATATAAGTATATACAATTTAATTGAAAGAAAACTGCCAGTAAATTTAAGTAAAGTCTTTTTAAATTGTCATATGTATATAGTCTAAATAAGTACAGTTTATTCAAATATATGCGGTAAATAGTAGTAGTATATGTGTTTGGAGAGGAATCTGCATTTCTAAAAAGATTCAGCGAGCTTTCGCGTTGAAGCATAATATTAAAGTTAGTACTATATACATATTATATGCTTCTAATTTTCACAATATACAAATGTGTTTAATGTTATATATATGTTCTTATAAAATCCTTATCCTTAGCAGGGTAATAAGAAGGAACCTGGGAACCTTCTGTTACGACACTTTGTTCCTCATTAATATTGTTTCGTTACCACTTACATTGATGGGGTCCTTTTACCCTATGGGTCCGGAAATCTAATACCTTATTTTGTTCCACATTCTATCTCGTGGATTTAAATTTATCTTCAAGAAAATATAAAAGGTTGTATAAAATTATATTATACAGAATTATTCTCTTAAAATATATAGAGAACGAAAAAAATATTAGTAGTAGAAGCGGGATTTGAACCCTCGCCTCTTATTGTTGAATATGACTTTAAATATGTTTAAAAATTAACGATAATTTTTAGTCTCTTTACATAAAAGATAATTTTTGTTAATTTTATTTGAATGTAAATAAATCCTTATTCCCATACTATATGTACTTTACTATATTTATATATTTCAACATATCTCATAAAAGTACAGTCTCTTAGACAATTCACATTTAACATTTTCTTACTAAAATGTTTTACAAAGTCCACTTTGCACTAAAATATTGCTTTCTGCTAAACAAATGTTTTCGTATCCACTTCAAGACTACTAATGGAGTGGCATACAAATATTATTGCAATACATGCTCCTATTGAACAACAATGTATGTTTTTCAGCTACACACTGTATCCCGCACATGGAGAACAAGCTTCACATTAACCACGGAGTTTTGAGGCGGATGAGGCTTAAAACATAAGTGGCGTAATTCGACGCCGTGCTCAGCTTTGATATTAGAGTCCAGCCATTTTTAGGAAAGTAAATATCTGAGTGGGAATCTGACCTACAACCTGACGAGTTTACAGTCGCATGCTTATGCCATGCGCGATCACAGGCACCGTTCTAAACTATACCGCAGTTGAATTTGTTTCCTCGGCAGTTGTTAGTGGAATTTTTTTATTTACTTGAGTATCGATGCTTTCACGCTTAATTAATTGAGAAATTTTGCCACTAATCTATCAATTTATCAAAATAACCAGAAAGTACATGCGTTTGAACAAAATATTTTTAAAAACGCACGAGAAACAAATGTTTTTCTTTTCTTTAGTAACAGTAAGAGTGATTTAAGAGAAAAGTGTATATTGTATATATATTTTTTTTACTTCACTCTATATAAAGCATATGGAAAGATAGACAGAAGAACGAATCTACAGTTAAGACTCAGATGTCGTCGCATCGCTCTTTTTTCGATACATCAAGTGATGAGTGTTTTTGTCTTACTACTAGAGCAAGAAAAAATATTCCCCAAAATAAGAATTGAACCCACAACCACGTTAATATTCAAACAGCGACTAACAATGTGAAACATTAAAACAACATGTGTTCTATATAAATTTAAATGAAAACGCCAAACGCTTCAATGACAGCTATTTATATACGTACAAACGTAAAACTATGTGGTATTTAGTTCGTTAAATCCACCGCTAATTGTTCCAGCGCTCGTTCCGCTAATATTGTGCAATGTTCTTACATTGAGATAAATGGATCAAATTTTGTTTCATTTTGGTTAAATAATAGTAGAGTTAAATATATTTTTTCAAGTATATGAGAACCACTCTGAGTTAAAACACTCTGTTCCCATCAATACACTTCCACTCACTTACTCGGCTTCACGCTACATCCCGCACATGGCAGGGTAGGCAGAGGGAACTTTGTAATCTAGTGTTAAGACACTTAGTTCCATTACCCACTTTCCGCCTAATTCGAGGCATTACTTGTTCTGTGGTGGGAATCAACGCCGAGCTTTGTCTTTTTGCCAAAGCGAAGAAATGAGAAAATTAAATATTTAAATTGAAAATATAAAAAATGTGTTTCTTTTCCTCAAGTGAGACCCACTACCTGTCGCGTTTACAGTCACATGCTTGTGCCACTGCACCACGACAGGCCTCATTAAGGCACTTCCGTTCCCCATTTTCCACTAAATTCTCAAGGCAATACCTATCAGAGCTAAAAAAAGAAAATTTTATATATTTAATTCCTTCAAGCACGCACGCAAGCAAGCTCAAGAACATCGAACGGAACCTCGTCTTCATATCTTGAGCCTCTGCACCATTACAGTTCTCATACAAATACAGGGGGTATTTGTTATGATATATTGGGGTATTTGTTGTAATATACACTAACATTTGCCACTATTCAAAGACAATCAGCCTATAATAGAACGCAGCGCTCCAACAATCATATTTCTTACGAACCACAAATCTACAACAGGCGAGGGTACTTAGCACGTACTTCACGTAGCGATGCGGCTGGAAAGATTCCATGTTGAATTCCTTCTTACAACTCCGCTACGATATATGGGTAGTAAAATTGTGTTAGTTCTTGTAGTAGTACTAGTATTTAGGTAATGAATATTAAATGATTTCCGTTTACTTTCAACTTACCCTGTACCTATACATGGCAGGGCAGGCAGGGGGAACTTGTTAAGATAATTTATTTCTATTATGACACTTCAGTTATTAATTTATAATTAAGCTTTAAAAAAATATTCTTGAGTATTTCTGAACTAAAACTATTTTTAAGGACATTATTTAGAAAAATAATTGTTTTACAGAAAAGAATTGCCAGTTTTTTTCTTGTTTAATTCATTGATAAATAAACAAATATCTAGGCTTAGAGCAAATAAAGTTAAGATATTAAATATATCATTTCTTCAAGCGGGAATCGAACCGCATTTACAGTCGCTTGAAGGTCTCAGAAATATATCACCCACCAATGTTATATTAAACTTAAATACTTAGTGAAATTCAATTATCAGATAAGCTAATGTCAATTATATCATGCAAGTGTACTGGTCTCTGTTCACTCTAGTACAATATTAGAATTATTGTTTGATATAACTAGATTTCTCTATGTTCTTTTGTTTGTGCTTTAAAGTAAATTTAACATCAAAACCAATTTAAAGTTATCTCATAATTGCATAATATAATAAATTCACTTCATTACGTCGTAATGTTAATAATTATGAATTATTTTATGTATTGTGGAAATTTTGCGTAAAATTTGTATCCCTTAAGGAAATAAAGTATATCATATTGATGTTGTGTCCATTAAAGTAATAAAGTATTTCATATTATAATTTATTTGCTCTATAAAATTAAATATAAATAAATTAAATAAATTTGATCACCTCGCAATATATCCGAATTCAGAGGACCCTAGATTCCCAGGTTCCCTCTGCCTACTCTATTATATATGGGATACAACGGGGGACAAACTAATGATAATGGCGTGGAAATCTGCGAAACAGAGTGGTGAGAGCACTAGCTTTACTCGGGCTATTCTTTTATATGCGTAATAACGCTTTTAACTCAACGCAATTAATTAATAAGTGTCCCAATTTTATTGTACATCCTCTCGAGGCCCGCGAGCTACAATTTCATAGTATACAGCAAATTAATAAACTCATCGATATAAATGGTAGAACAAATAGAGCATAATTTTAATATTAAGACCATTTATTAAATTATATTGTTGTGATCTGCTTTATCAATGACAAATTATGTGTCGATTTCCATTCGAAGGGTCTGAATTTGAGGCATTGCGTGTTGAATGACGGAACTGTACGCCGCGCTTTACCTTCTTACCAGAGCAAAGGAAATGAAAATATTAAATGTTTCCATTTCCTTTGCTCTGGTAAGTCATTGTTGACATAGAATGTAGGGTCGGATGTAAACGCTAAAAGATAAGAGAAAGGCCTGAAACGGGCAGACATACACAGAAGCATATCACTTAATATCTGTATTCCGACGTATGTACATATAATTATTTATATTAGGCGATCATAATCTATAGATTACACATACCACATATGTTATCAATAAAAGTATCTAATTGTAAGCGTAATAAGGCAAAAGCGCGCAGCAGCTCACCACGCAATGCCTCAAATTCGGCGGAAATGGGAAACGGAAGTGGAACGGAGAGTCTTAACACTACATTCCCCAGTTCCCTCCACCTACCCTGCCATGTGCGGGATAGAGTGTGAAGCTGAGTATGAGATTGTAAGCGTAATGGTTGTGGGTTCGACTAAAGTCTGAGGGAATGATGATATTCAAATTAATAGTGTCCGCTAGCGGCTTCGGTTGAAGTACACTGTTATTTATTTCATAATCCGAATTTCTTTTTCTTTGTAATTACATTTAGCAACATTAAAAGAAATTTCAGCTAATTTACCAAAATTGTTATTTTTTTTGTTAGCAATTTTACATAACCTAAACCCTGCCATGCGCGGGAAGCTGAAACTATATTCATAAAGTAACGAACCTGTCGCGTTTACAGCTAATGACAAATTATAATTTTAACAACAAACTGCATATTCGATACACTTAAATTAATACCTGTGAATGTATGCCAATTAAGTTAAAACGGGGCAATCAGCGTATCTGCTAACAATGCAATATCGCGATGCATTTGACAACGTGTAGCTAATATGAGCTTAATTACATCGCGGCATTTTTTTTGTTTTTTAGCTTTTATTGTCGGAACTCAACTCTGGACATTTTTCGTTATTATAGCGGGTCAATATAAAATATTTAATAATATCTAATATTGGATGATTTTTTCCTTACGTTAAGATCTCTTTTTGCGTAGGTGATTACAAATATATATACGAGTAGTTTGACCTGGCTGTCTTTATGTCTGTATGTGCGGTGTTTTTAAATCAAAAGCGCTTGTTCATCGGTGGCTTTAGATCTTTAATTTTTTTTCACCTTCATGCTATATCTTGCACATGACAATATAGCCAGAGGGAACTTGAGAACTTAATATTAAGACCTTCCGTTCCGTTACCCCACTTTATACCGAATTTGAAACATACACGATATTATACGTATCTTTGTATTAAGTAATTATATTTTATGAATGCTTCGAAAAAATATAATTTCTTAATACAAATATACGTATAATATCGTGTAAATAGAAATGTGAAATTGCAAATATTTTTAATATCATATTAGAGAAAAAAAAATTGAAATTTTATATGTTATTAGATAATGGACTACAAAATAACTACATTGTCACATGTGAACGCAACGGTCGGGCCGTTGCGTTTACAGTCGTTGCAGTGCCGCTACGCCACATTGACATAGAATACTTATGTCAAAATAAAATAGGGAGCGCCATGATGATTCACTCGGCGCTCTCTACTAATAAAGTCGCCTGTGATTAAATAAAAAAAAACATTGTATTTGAAATCTTGTGCCATTCAAATCTGAATTGAAAAGATAAATTAATATGTATTTTTTCTTTATTTTTGAATGTTTTTATTTTTAATATAACATCGCGTCAGGTGTATGACACCTGACGCGATTACTAAAAATTATTTGACACAAAACTAAAAATTATTTGTAGTTTAATATTAAGTCAAAGTTAAATATTTTTCTGTTGTTGTAACGCTGTAACCCCATATATAGCTGGGGAAGCAGAGAGAACGTAATATAATATTAACGTAATATATTATTCTATTCACCACCTTCCGTCATTATCGCGCTTTATTTTATTTCCGGAGTAGAGAAACGTAAACCTTCTACATCGAGGTAGATGTTACAAAAATGAGATTTTAAATATTCCTGAAATAGATTTTTTATACAAATGTAGGGTGTTAAAGTACGGCTGAACTGGCAAATGGCAATTTTCGACACATTTCCTAAGCGTTACAAAGCGAGTGTCGATTGCGTAATGTGAACCAAGTGATTTAAGCGAAATAAATCTGGTATTTTACGATTTAAGTTAAGAAGACGAGGTGCGACGTTGAGTTCTGCATTCTGCTTCATTTCTCGCTCAGCAGATGCCGTGAAATAAAAATAATTTAAATATATGTACATGTATCCCAGACAAGGTTCAAAGTCACGACCATTGCGTTTACTCCTAAACTTTCATAATAAATCTAGTTATATATGTATACTTGATGCCTAAACGACACCACAACGTGTCGTTTAATCTCCATTCGAGAGAATGAAATACTTAATATATTTCTTCGATTTATTAACAAAACAGAGCGCGGCGTTGAGTTTCGTAACTTAACACACAATGCCAAAAGTCTTATTGGAAACGGAATGTCTTAACACTAAGTTCCCAAGTTGCCTCTGCCTACCCTGTATTATAACAATAAATATATTAAAATTATTCACAAATAATACTTGAAATCCACCATTTTTTTACGATCGATCTCTACAATCTCCAATCCTTTTCAATGGGCTCCCAGTGAAGTGCCGATAATTTGCAGACTGAGGTCAGTTGAACGACCTTGGGTGTTATATTCTTTTGTAAAAGCATAAATGGCTTAACTTCTTCCCAATAAAAGGAATTTTTAAAGCGATTTTTATACCTTTTTTAAGGATAAGGTCATAGGATAAATACAACGTATTTATTTATTATACTTCTGTAATTCTAAGATAGAGATTTAGATTTACTCCATATATTTCAATATTTACCTTTATTCTTATATAAAAAAAAAGTATAAGAAAACTTTTTTTGGGTTCTCCAAATAGTAGGATAGTCAGACGGAACCTAATGTTGTGTTGGATAATACGAGGGTAACGGAGTATCCCTAACCCTTGCATTGTCCATTGTTACTTTTTGAGGACTTTTAGATTAGAAAATCTAAACGCTAAATCCAAACGCTGTGACTTGTCTTATTATTTTAGTAAAGGATTAATTTTCTAACTCTAAGCTTGAATATAAATTCTCACAAGTGGAAATCCAAACGGCAGAAATAAAAGGAAGAATAAGAAACAAAGAAAAAAAAGCACATCACCGATATTAGAATTAGTACGCTTTGTTGTCACCAACGTGAGCTCACAAAACGAACTGACACTTTAGTTGGTGGATGCTTTTGTCTACTGAAGAAGAACATAGAAAATCGAGAAGAAAGAAAAGAAGACATTAATAAGATGTTTGATTTTCGAGATTATTACACATTTTAAATTAAAGAAATTTTACAGACTAATCGCGTTATTTTTCAAACACTTTTTAACGTCGTCACGTAAAAAAACATTCATATGATCTTAGAGTTTCGTCACTTAACAAGTAACGCCTCCATTGCGGCGGGAAGTAGAAAAAATATCTTAATGAAAACGGAATGCCTTAATACTAGGATCCCTAGTTCCCTCTGCCTACCTTGTCATCTCATTTCTTCGAATGTAAATTGAACCCTCAACC
>DWMZ01005831.1:0-10700 GCA_018249855.1 Eueides tales michaeli | reverse complement strand
ATACAAGTCAAAATCATGAATGTCACGTAAAAGATAATCATGCGTAATTTTGACTCACGTAGTCGTAATATTTCAAAATCGCTTACACTTACCTTATTGACACATATACCACATTGCAGCTCCCGGCAACCAATGAAATGTCCTGAACGCACAGCTACGGATTCGCACTATTTATAAGGAGAGAACTGTATTTTGGAAACACATGCGTCAATTTTACGCAGACTATCTTTCTAGGGTTAACACTAGGTTTCCAAAGTTCCCTCTGCCTACCCTGCTATGTGCCGGATACAGCGTGAAGCTATAAATTCTAAATTCGTGCCAAATTTCATGTTTGCCACGGTCCACGGAAGCCATATATGTAGAGGTTTGATAAAATGTAGCAAAACGATGTATTGATGATATACACAAATGCTCTTTTGATTGCATTTACTCAGAATCTTCATTATTTCTTTGTTCTGAAGGACCGAGAACTTAAATATCGATATTAATTTAAGTTTAATACCTTCACACCTGCTCGAAATAAACCGAAATCTGGAAATTAATGGAATTGAAAAAAAAACTGAAAATGTCAACTAAAATGGAATTGACAGATGGCCAAACAACAAAACGATCCTATAGAAAATCTGTTTTATTCTTAGAAAAAAGTATGAAACCCTTTAAATCGATATGGTTTATGATATAATTTATTACTATTAAAAGCTCTTGAATCTTCGTAGTATGCGTAATGTAATTTATAAAGAAATTATTTTATTAACTATGTCAATTTAATAATAACGACAACGTGGAGTAAATCTGTCTCTTATTTATATACGTAAATCTGCCATTAATTACAAGATATTTTTAATTATCGCCTGCATGAACTTAAAGATGTATAACAGAAAATCTCATTTTGCCCGTTAGAATTTTGAGAAATAATTTTCTCTCACTATTTAGCCTATGTACGTACATGCAAAATTTCATCTATCCAAGTCTTGTAGTTTCACCTGTTTTGTCTGTAAGCTTATTTAGTAACGGAAGAGCTTTATATAAACAGGTAATAAATCAAACGTGCGTTAATCCTTTCATCCCGACATAGGTCAGGCGAAAGTGAATGTACTAATTACATAAGTGTTACATCTGTGTAGTGATATCATATTATATTAAATGATCGCTGAACTTTGTCTATATTATTATATAAGGAGTATTATTTTCCTTAACTAGAGTAGAAGGTGCAGATGCAGAATATGTATATATGAAATAATTTTGCGCGGCGTTGACTACAGCTAATTAACACACGATTCCTAAAACTCAGCGGAAAGCGGGGAACCAAACAGAGTACTTAACATTAGATCCCCAAGTTCCCTCCCTCTGCCTAACCTGCCATGTGCGGAATACAATGTAAAGCTGACAAAAAGGATTAGAAAGATTATTAAGATTTTTATATCTTTTTATACATAAATATGTTTAATACATTAAATATTAAATTTGCCTTACAAAATTTAAGCCCGAAACTAATTCTGGTATCTATTAAATTAATTTTAAAAACAATCAAATAGGAATTACTTTACGTAAACTAAATGAGAGTCATTACAGATACACTTCTGTAAAGTGCAAATCTCGTATACTTCTAATAACCCTTTGATTCGATACGCCTCTGCATGTATTAACCCACATACACAAAGGACCTGTTATATCGCCTGATAAGGTTGCAACATTGTGCTAGATTATATGTAACTTATTAGAGGAATGTAATTTAGAATAATGGTACAGTGGTTAGGTTATATTAGTGTAAGCTTTAAAGTGGAGATTCAATCCAGTTTCGGCTCGATATGGATATTTTCAAAAAGCGTGTCTTTTTCCTCCTTAAATGCCGGTAACGCTCTGATAGCTCCACTGGTGTTACACAAGGCGTGGGCGGAGGTGATCACTTAACATCAAATGACCCGTACGCCCGATTGCCTTGTATTTTTTAATCTATCATGGCGCAGTGGAACTAAAGTAACGATTACGGATTTAATTCCCATTTGGAAATGTCTCGAAAACAAGTGTCTTAACGCTAGGTTCCTTCCAATTATGTTTTAAAAATGTTTAAAATTCGTGTTGATGCACTAATATATTTCCTATACTGATAATCTTTTCTTCAAATTTAATGTAATTTCAATATTAAAGTGCTAAAATCTAAACATGAAAAAGACAATAGATAGTGAATACATAAACTTTTTAATTATATTTACTCTTGTTACTAATGTAAGCAGTTAACTTAGTTGTCGGTGGACCAGTTCTGTGACAGTCAAGTAGAATGTAGAAGGTCAAGTTTGACATAACAATTGAGTTTTTCTAAACATAAACAACATACACAATAAAAGCTATTAAAAAAGAAAACATATGGTAATATATATTTATTTAGCATAAACTACTTAAAATAAATGTAGAAGATTTAAATTCCATCTACAGAAAGGTATTTTTAATACACAATATATACTTTTCAATAAAAATAAAATGAAATCAATAGATCTAATATTAATTCGGTTCTATTACGATGCTTTATTTCAAAAGCTCGAGTTTCTAAACGACGATATGTGTCTATATGTTTCCTCTATTCCTTAGAATCAGGACTCATATTCAAATGCAAACAAGTACTTTCAATATAGCAATCTCTCATTCTTTATTCAAATGTAGAACAATAACTTAGCCAAATTGCATACTGATGATACTAGAATGCTAATTACTAACTAAGCTATTATTGCACAATTCTGTATTGTAAAATGGACAAAAGCAGTTTCGTCGTGACCCAGTTGTATTTTACAAGTTGATGCAAAAATGAAAAAAAATGTCACTTCGCTTCGCTCACGTACTTTATGTAATATTTGACATATGTATGGGAAATAAAGGAAAAATAGAATAGTACGTTACTGAAAAATTGACCTGTCAAAAGAATGTTTGTATCTTTGGCAGTCATTGAAAAGCTAATTGCAGTATTTTCGGAAAAATGACAGCTGTAAAATTTAAGTTTGCCATTGCACTATGTGCCCTGAATACTTAAATGGTTAGTATTTAAGGCTATTCTCTCGATTTTTGTTCTCTGTAAATTACAGTTGATTTTAATAAAACATTATTTCATAATACCCTTCTTTTTACAGGTAAGTTACTCTATGTTGGTCAGTTATGATAAACCGAGTCTAAGGTACGTATTTAGATGATACACATATTTTGAGGGACCAGATATTTCTGGCTGTAATTATCTGTGAAATAACAATAAAAGCAAATAGATATTTGCTTTTCAATTTACACATAATTTACAGTTTGTTAAATATATTTACACCTTATTAAATATATTTCACCAAAAATTGGCAATTTTTAAAATAATTTTTAAAATATATCTTACCAAAAAATTAGAAAAGAAAGATATTAGTAATCATTTCGACATAGGTGTCTACTACGAACATAATTGACAAGTTAAATTAATGTAATTTTTTAAAAATAAAATTAAATAATAATTCTTAGCTTTGAACCTCAAAATACATCTCATTGAAATCTATACCGTTTATCTAAATGTCATATAAACTACATAATTGTAATGTCTTCATCTGGCGTGACAAGATGCCTCAGATAAAATCGCGAGTACTCGTACGATTTCCCTCGAAATTATAATAAATATGCCACGCTCTGGCGGCCACGCTCTCCTCGATGACTTAATATCATGTTGTGCAATATGTTATTGTTGTAGCTTATTAGTAAAAAAAAACAATATGATGTATTTCTAGGTAAATTAACAAAGCATATATTAAGTATATAGATACTCAAGTTTTATTTTTAATTTTCATTAGATATCAGTTATCAAATGCCAGCTTCACGTTGTATGGTAGAGTACCATGTGTTGTATCCCTACAACGGGATACAGGCAGAGGGAGCCTGGGACCTAGTGTTAAGATGCTTTGTCCTGTTCCCAGTATATAAAAATATTAACAAACATAAAAATATATAAATTGGTCTGTCGTGGTGTAGGAGCACAAGTGTGGGATAGTAAACGCGATAGGTCGTGGGTTCGATCCTCACTGGTAGCAAATATTTATTATTTACATTTTCTTCGCTATAGTAACAAGCCAAAGGGCGGCGTTGAGCTCTGCTACTTAACACGCAATACCTTAAATAAAATCAGTTTAAAGTCAGTTTAAATCTAAGAATGTCGCAAAGAGTCTTAAATACCTCACAATCGCTCAATCAATAGTAATCTTAAGTAAAAAATAAACAAAAAATATTTACTTTATCGATATGAATGCTGTATCGTTATTGCAGCTTTTTCCTCCGTCTGTTAAATTCCAATAGAACACTAAATAAAATATTCAATTAAAAAAAACTATAACGACGATGCTGATAAGACTGAAAATTAAAAAAAGATGATAAGAAATTATATTTATGTATAGCATAATGTGTAGTAAAATTTAATCTTATTTTCTATAAAATTCTGTTAATACCGTCATAAATAGCTGATTTTATTACATTTATTACAATATATATATATATATATATATATATATATATATATATATATATATATATATATATATATATATATATATATATATATATATATATATATATATATATATATATTGTAAAATTATTTTCTAAGATATATGAAGAACCTATAAATCGATAGAAATGAAATGTTTAAGGCCACAGGTTCAATTACAAGCTCGTTATAACTAGTAATGATTTTTATCTGAAGCGTAGTGTTATTAAGTTAATTTAATAGTTTTTTTTTTTAACTTCACGTCTTGAAATCTTGGTTACTTGAAAACCTAGTATTTAAGACATTCTATAGCGTATAACACTTTCGTTCTCCACTTTCTGCCAAATTCATTTGGGCAATTGAGTGGCGAGTGTTAACGCTGCGTTTCGCCTTGTTACCAGAGCGAAAAAATATCAAATATTTCATTTTCTCAAATGGGAATCGATCCCACAAACAGTCTCGTTTACAAGCGCAGGTTCTTATCCATGTACTAAGAAATGCCTCAAATTAAATTAAAAGAATATTACAGTGAACAGTTAAATTTAAATGACTTATTATTTTTCCTATAGTGATGAAGCTAAAAGATAAATAAATAATTGAGTATATAATATTATAGTGTTTTGATACAATTGCAATATGGCGAGCTCTTCTCTAATGAAGTCGTCTAACGCAACACATCCTTGGAGTTTTATGGCATCGTATAGATATCCTTTCACTCCATTGAAGATTTCAGATAACTACTTAGAATTGTATAAAAATTGAGATGGGAATGGTTAGCGTCACAGAGTTCCCTTTGCCAACTCTGTTTTATGGGAACATTCAGCGTGAAGCTAAAAAATAATTAAATAATTGATATGATCATAAGGATTAACAAAATAACATTTATTTATAACAATTTACAAAATTATTTATGTGTATTGAATTAAATTAAACTTTAATATATATTTTTCAATAATAAAATATTAGTTGAGGCCTGTCGCGGCGCAGCAGCGCAAGCGTGTGACTGTAACCGACAGGTTGTGGGTTCGATCCCCATTCGAGGAAAGGAAATATTAATTATTTTCAATTTGAATATTTGATGTTTCATTTCTTCTAATAAAGTAAAAGCGCGACGTTGAGTTCCGCCAGTCAACACGCAATGCCTCACATGTGGAAAGTGGGGAACGGAAGTGGGCCGGAGTGTCTTAACACTACGTTCGCAAGTTCACTCTGCTTCCTACCTAAAAATATACAAAATAAGCGTATAATACATATAGCTTATAATTACCACTACGAAATAATAAAGTATATTGATACTTTATTAAAGGACTCCATTACTTATAACTTAAAAGTACGTAAACATAACTTTGATATAATATGAGAACTAAATGTATAGATGAAGAATGGACATGATAAAGAAACAACAGCGAAATATACTTATGAAGTTGTGAGAGAGGCTTGGAAGGACTTCCGGTTGACTTTCGAGAATAAAGAATCGATAACATTTAAAGAAAGAAAAAGAAAATCCATGTAGAAAAAATTAGATCCCCCTGGATGGATGTACAGAAGTGATTGACTGATGACGAGGCGAAAGAGATTTGTGGGGATCGTAACGTTTCGCGTTTCGTTCTTACTACTTCGCTTAATATAAAGAATAATTTTTGCAATAAAAAACTCTATAATATATAAAATATACATATAACAAGCAGGCTGAATAAAAATGTTGTAGCATGCATTATCTTTGACATTACCAAGGCTTCGACACTTTCAGTGAACAACCTTGAATATTGTCCACGTCGCAAGTGATGATCGAGAGCGATTTATTTACGTAGGAATATTTTATGGTTATTAATAAAAATGATAAATTCTATATTCACTGGGGGCTGCTTAGACTATACGATTAATTACAAACAAAAAGACAGTCAGAAATTCATATCATATATTTTAGTTTCGAGTAAATAATCGCTACATGCATTGTCGCTACTATATTAAACTTGGAAAAATATCAATATTTTAAAATCACAGACAAACTTTTAAATTTTATTAATATTAATTAATTTGAAACTTTTATTAATTTGAGTGAGTGTTGAATGGCCACGATACTGTTTGTCTTATTCCCAGGGTGAGAAACTGAACTTATTATATATTTTAATGAACATAAAAAAATATTTTCAATAATAATTCAGAGTGAAGTTGTGGCACTATTCCAGTAAGCGTCATCATTATTTTTTATCATTTAAAGATAACAAATGACAAAATTTTACGTTTAAGCAGATTTTTCAAAAGATGCCAAATATGAGAAAAAAGTTAATACAGTTTTTAATTTTGTTTTCATTTACAATAAATAGTATACTAGTTAAAAAGGCATAACTTTCAAATAAATTCATATATATTAATCAATATTAGACAACCGGAAATAACATAATATTATACATTTATTTTCTAAAAACATTATTTCTAAATTAAAAAATCATATAATTTTCCGGTTGCATTTGCATAAACATTCACGACCTTGTCACTTGAACCAGCCTAGTTGTTACACATTTAAGAAGAAAGCCAACAGGCTTAGTATGAAAGTGATATAAAACAACTTTCGCTTCCACAAGAATCCCTTCAAACTTGTTGCACTTTTATGTTGAGAACAGTATTTTTAAATTATCACTTTAAGATTTTATTTAGGTTATATAATTTTAAATAATGCATTTTTATAGCGTTATCTATGTAATAGCATTTGTCAAATTTATGTAAAGTACCCTAATGTTAAGGCACTTTATTCCACTCCTTACTTTCCGCCGAATTTGAGTTTTTAGTGTTGAGTTGAGTTCTAACCATTTAATAAGCAAGCTCTAGGTTCCCAAGTTCCCTTCGCCTTCCCTGTCACATGAATACAGTGTGAAAATAAAAAAAAATCATTGAAAACAAAATAGTTTTATACTTACAAAGTGTTTTCATAAAAACTTCTTCAACATAGCGTATATTTCCACTATTTTTCTCGTACACGTGACATTAAGTGCATATCAAGGAAACAAGTTATTTATTTAAGTAGTTTTATTTAGATCATGGCAAAAATAAAAGTAAATATCAAGTGAATATTGTGTAGCGGGCGCAGGGGTACAAGCGTGCGACTGTAACCGACAGGTTGTGGGTTCGATCCCCAGTCGAGGAAATATTTAATATTTTCAATTTAAATGTTTAATGTTTCATTTCTTCGCTCTGGTAATAAGGCAATGCGCGGCGTTGAGTTTCACCACTCAACATGCAATGGCTCAAATTCGGCGGAAAGTGGGAAACGGAAGTGGAACGGAGTGTCTTAACACTAGGTTTCCGAGTACCCTGCCTACCCTGCCTCGTGCGGGATTCAGCGTAAAGCTAAAAAAAATACTAATGGAAAAATTTACTATGGAAAGTGGCTTAATGGGAACGGAATGTTTTGACACTAACGGTTCCTAAGTTCCTTTTGTCTACCCTTCCACGTACGAGATACAGCGCGAAGCTGAAAAATAATACACATACTAAATGCTAGTAAAATTGTTACAAGAATAGTTATAAGAAACGTATATTATAATTAAGAGGTGAATTTGATAATTTTAATATATTAGATGATCATAGAGAAAAAATAGCATAAAAAATGAAATAAAAAATATATAGAAATAAATAGAATATCCTTTTAACTTTCTTCTTGTTAATAATACAAATTTAAAAGATTTTTAGAATGAATATTAATGGAAGCGGATTTTGATTAAGCTTTACAGTAATATAACTTTTGTTACAAAATAATTAATAGACTACAATTTATGTACATTTAGTATAATTTTACAATAGCAATAACACTATTGTTATACTAAAAATATAGGCAAACTTATGTTTGACTCATCTTTTCCATAAGCAAAGAAAAAATTAAGCATAGTACTTATACAACCTTGATTATGATTTTCAATTGAGAATTTTGAATTTCTTTAAGCGTCAGCAGATGTGTCAAGGTACATAGCAATTTATTTCTTATAGTTTTCTTTATTTTGGAACAAAGCCATGACATAGACAATCTTGCTGATTCCTCCGAGTTTACCCTTTATCAAATCTTATGTAAACAAACAAAGAACTTATGTAAACTTATACAATCCTAAAGGATTAATGTCTTTCATGAAAGATATATAAAAAATAAATGTTTTTACTAGCATTTAATAGCTAAATTGACCCAAAACAATGGTGTTTGTTTTTTTTCTGTTTTTCTGGTTATCTATGCATTTTTTTCACAATATCAATTAATAAGGCGCGTAAAGTCGCGTAAAGACGCGCGCTTTAAGTATAGATGATTATTATTAGATGACATGATCTAAATAAAAAAATATTTAAACTAATATTAAGTAAGCAATTTGTCAATATTCACCTGTTACGTGTTAATTTTGTAAATTCACGTACAGACGTCATATTTGCATATGACCGTAACATTTGTCGTTTGGAAAGAACAATGTTACTTCTTTATGAAGTAGCATTAAAATTCTCATGATTCACTTTCATAATTTGACACGAAACGCGAGGATATTTTTAATATTTTTGTTTTGTTTACAAGTTCTGTAGTATTTCTTTTTTTTTTTGTTTTTGATCTTTTGTTATATGTAATGACCGTTAAGGTTGTATCGTTGGCCTTTTTCTTTGTTAAAACGGCTTGGATATTGTTCGAAGAAATCATTTATATTTCTTTAAATAAATGTTAGACGTGCATGTGTAAAAATATAATTTACGTAACTAAAAATTGGTTAGATTATTTTTATGTCACTTTTATTACTGCACTTTAATTGGCTTATTTTTTAAAAAAGATTTATTAAAAAAGTGAAAAGATTATTACTTCGTGTTGGTAATCCGCTAACTACTAAGCTTAACTAAGCTTAAAAACACAAACAGCAAGGCTTTCGAGAAAAAAACCAGTTAGTCCATTTATTTAGGAGCTACGGTAGCACAGACAGACATGTCAACCTTAGAACACATTTTTTTTTTCAACAAAAAAGAACGGAAGTTAAAAATTAATCGTGTAAAATAAAGTTGTTTCAAGCATTTATCTTCCCGATTTGTTTCGATTTGGCTCACTAAAATATATAAATTTCCTTTAGAAATTCTCCCACAAGTCCCTCGATATTTCAAGTAGTATTTTATTTTGGAAATTGATTATTACTCGAATCGAAGCATATTGGCTTTGATGAGTGCGGCGTTGAACTACGCGAAAAGCATTAATTTGATTATTTTAGGATTAACATCACTCTATACTCTCTATAGGTATATCGCTGTAAAAAAGTAAACCAATAGATTACTTAATTTCATCTCATTGTTAAACACGGAAACAGTTATTCGACTGATAAGTTAAAAAATATTTCTTCTGGATGTAAATTAGTAATAGAGCCTCCATTAAGTCCATTTATATAATATAATAAGTCTTTATATAATTTAGTTGTGTAATATAATCTAGGCGATAGGTAACGGTCTTGATTGATTTCTCAACATATGTATCTATGTATGTGTATAAACGTTTGAGTTTAGTCACGAATTAGAGCAGCAAAGTAATCCTTTTATGACGTTTATTACAGTTAGACGATAGTGAAACTTAAATTAAAGATTGATTATGCTTAGGTATTGGTTATTTTTTTTCTTCACGTATATAGAAGAGTGGGCAGAAGGAACTTAGTGTTAAGACTCTCCGACCGGGCGCTTTCTGCTGATTTTTTAAGATATTGCGTGTTGATAAAATCATTGAATCTACAAAAGTTGTGGTAAGAGGGAGATGAGACCAGTATTGATGCAGGGTCACAAGTGTATGACTGTAGAGGCGACAAGTTGTGGGCTCGAGTGCCAGTCGAGAAAATGAAATATTTAATATTTACATTTCATTGCTCCGGTTAAACGAAGCAAAGCGTCACTCATAATGCCACCAGAATTCAGCGATACTGGCGTACGGACTGCTTCCACACAAAAAAGCTATCAAAGAAGACTCAAGAATACTTTTATCTTAAGTTAACTTGTTTTGAATTGTATTGAACATAATAGAGCTTGTTTTCTATACTGAATTATTTAAATATATCTTTCATAAAAATTCAATAAATACATATTTTTGACGATATATATATATATATATATATATATATATATATATATATATATATATATATATATATATATATATATATATATATATATATATATATATATATATATATATATATATATATATATATATATA
>DWMZ01005830.1:0-10700 GCA_018249855.1 Eueides tales michaeli | reverse complement strand
TATATATATATATATATATATATATATATATATATATATATATATATATATATATATATATATATATATATATATATATATATATATATATATATATATATATATATATATATATATATATAAGGCCTAATTTTCTACCTCTTTGATAAATACTATGATACCTTAGAAGTTTGTTGGAAATTCTTATTGTTTTAATGTAAAAATCCTAAGCATACATATAATAGGAAAGACGCGGAAAGCAATTAGCTTTTTTTTTATACTATGTATTATATATTGATCATTTAAAAGTAAGAAAATAACATATTAACTTACAGAAACTTTTTTAAAATCAAGTTTTTATTCAATTCAAAGTTAGTTGTTTTTAAAAATATTTTTTACTTTTTTCATTTCCTCGACTGGGAATCGAACCCACAATTTATTGTACTTACAGTAGCACTTATGCCCCTACGCCACAACTGACCTCTACAATACATAATTTATTTATTTATAAGTTTAGATTGTAGAGTGCTTAAGACAAACACATATCAGTCGAGTAGAAATACAATCTTAATTACCGCTCTTAATTCAAAAGTCCTCTTAGCCTACTGTATTAAGAACGGTAACGGTTTTTCAGAAGTTCCTTCCGCCTCCATCATACGGCTCTTGTTTCAATTTTACAAACGAAGCCTCTCTTATTTGATACACATAAGGCGAGTTGTGTAAAAATTATATTATTGCGTTTCGTTGCGGCGGCCATTTTGAAAGTCATAATCCAAAATTGGCAGAACTGAACATAAATTTCACACGTATTATAATTATTTGAAATAACATGACAAGGTAAATAAATGTTTTTTTTATAATAATAATTAATACAAGCAATTTGGCTAATCATTCTTTTTCTAATTATTTTTTTTTTTGGCTTCATAATTGTATTATTTAACATCTGATTATAATGACTTAACGGTGTATAACTTGGGGTGCGCTTGTGCCTCAGTGCCACGACAACCCTGAATTCAATGTTTGTAGCCTGTAGTACCTATACCTGCAGTAAAAGTTACCTCAGCCACAATGTATCAAGTATCATAAACAATTTTATGTTATATTCATTTCACCACACGGGTGAAGCCGCAGGTAAACCATAAGGTTCACGCTGTATTTATCACGCTCTAACTTAGTGTTATGACACTTCGTTTCCATTAAGACATTTTCGTTTCCGACTTTCCACCAACTTTGTAGCATTGCGTGTTGAATTTTTTTTTTAGCTTCACGCTGTATCCCGCACAAGGCAGGATAGGCAGAGGGAACCCGGGAACCTAGTGTCAAGATACTCCGTTCCACTTCCGTTCTCCGATTTCCGGCGAATTTGAGGCATTGCGTGTTGAGTGGCGGAACTCGACGCCGCGCTTTGCCTTATTGCCAGATCGAAGAAATGAATGAAATATTAAAATTGAAAATATTAAATATTTCATTTCCTCGACTGGGGATCGAACCCTGAACCTGTCGGTTACAGCTACAAGCTTGCCTCTGCGGCGTGTCGAATAGCGGAACTAAACTTTAACCTTTTGAGTGGGCATCGAACTCATAACCTGTCGATTTTACAATCGCACGTCGTTTCCCTTGGGCTACTGCAGGCAAATAAACTCTTAATAAATTCAAATTTATAATAATGATATCTCATGAAATATTTCCAAAACAGAAAAGCTATTATATATTTGTTATTACCACTACACACCACTGCATCTCCCTGAGGGACGCTCGCTTGTGTGGACATCTAATAACTAAAAGTCAACATTCATTGAGTTTGAAATTGCAGTGTATAATGTGTTATTTACATTTGCATTATTTAACTTATCAGTGAGGTTCATAGCGTCTAATTATGATGAATTTACGGTGTATCTCGCACATAGTAGGATAGGCAAAAGGTTCCCAAGTTGGGAACCTGGTATTAAAATACTCCGTTCCCCATAAACATACTTCCGTTTACCCCTTTTCCCTACCGAAATGCTATCAACATACATAAGTTGCAACATGCGTTTCAAGATTTGGAAATAGATAGACAAGAATATATTGCTAACTAATCAGAGCGCTTGTACAATTTCCAATAGGTGCGTGTACAAAGTTAGCTAGGCTATTTTCAATTAAAACAAACTTAACGACGCATATTCGAACTTGGAATGAAGCCACAGTCACCATGTTTACAGTTAAATACTACGGCACTATGGCCTCTTGGGACTGTAAACAGTAAATATAGTTGATAAGAACGTACGGAGGAACATTTACATTTACTTTAGACTTATGTCGCTCGCGAGATTTATCGTATACCTATTTTATAGTACACGAAAAGCATTTTTAATTTGAATAAAGTTAGCTTTAAACTTTCACCTCGTAGAGACTACTAGGCGGGTAACAGAATTAAGTAGATTAAGAGAACAAGCGTGTATTCATTACATGTACAATGAAGGAGCTCAACGCCGCGGTTTGTCCTTTTTTTGGTAGGAAAAGAAAATAAATTATTTCCAAGTGTAGATTGAGCACAAAATCCTCTCGTTTACAATCATACGATTTTTTATTTGGTCATTGCGTTGCCTGTACTTAATAAATCCCGACAAATAGACGAACAGACGAATAGACGAACAGACGAACATACGAACAGACGAACATGGCAATAATTACAACTTTAGGCCCCAGTATATTTATAGGAAATCTCCCCATATAAGATTTTCAGACAGTGATCAGTTACAGATTTACAAGTATCATTTTTCCTGTCTTACTATTTATAGTTTTTTGAAAAAAATAAGCGATTTATAGAATAAGTTATAGCAAATTAAGTTTGTCAACTTTACTCGCCGCGTAATCTGTCTTGAAATTTCGTAAAAGGTGAGAGGTTACAGTATAATTACAGATAGATACTATTAATATCTTAAGCTTGTCAAAGTTTCGAACATACAAAAAGACAAACAGACAGACAATCGTTGGTCTACAATTCTGAACCACGCTTGGCCGTTTTTTATTTAAGCTTCACACTGTATACCGCATTAACTGTAACCGGTTACCTAAGGCAGAGGCAAGCTAAAGTAAAGACACTTCCATCACCCCTTCTTCCCTGTTTGTCAAGATTTCAAAAAACTTTGTATGAAGTGACCACAGTGGAAAAGTGAAAATAGTTTATCACCACGAGTGATACGATTATCACTCGTTATATCGATTAACAATCCTCCAGTTTACAATCAAGTACTTTGGAAATGGATTCTATTCTGATAATAAAAATATTTATTTGCATCTCTTCTCTGGCCACTTTTCTTCCACTTCTTACATACTTGAATGTCAAGTTACAATTTATAATCTATTGTCTTTAATAGGCCTTTAAAGCTTTCAAAAAGTTCCTTTTGGTTAATACTTGAAATATGTAATTACGTTCTTTAGGCAAAAAGATACAGAAAAGAGAATTTCTTGCAAAAAGTAATTGAAGGTAAGCTTTCGTAACGGGTTCTATGTCGACTATAACTTATAATTAACGCTCGCGGCTTTGTCCGCTTTAACTACACAATTATTTATTTAGTAATTTGAATAAATTTCATGTTCTTATAACATTATTATTTAATGACAATAGAGTTAAATAAGACCTACATTTGACATGTAATTTTCACTCACTTTAAACAATAACAACTTGTTGTAAACAACTTTGAAGACTAATACTAAATTTAAAAACGTATAAAAATTTTAACGAAGCAGGATTTGAACCTGCACCTCTTGGCATTCGTCCAAGCGCTCTGACCACTAAGCCATTCTTTCTCACCAAGCTCCGTCGAAATTTTTATACGCTTGTTACAACTTGTTTGTGTTTTTACTATTTTTAAAGTGTTATTCCACACTTAGGAAAGAAAATAAGCGATTTTTAGAATATATTTTTCTAAAAATCGGTCGGATTCCAAGAGGCGCGGGTTCAAATGCTGCTTCATTCACATATTTATACGTTTTTAAATTTATTTATGTTGTTAGCATCTCTGTAGGGAAATTTTTACAAATTTCCGCTACCCAAAGACAATTCGTTAAAACTATCGTTTGGCAAGAGAGAATGCTATTTATTAAATATTTTTTACTGTTTTTAAAGTGTAATTCAACACTTAGGAAAGAAAAATACTAAATTTAAAAACGTATAAAAAATTTGAACGAAGCAGGGTTTGAACCCGCCTGCTAACAACATAAATAAGTTGTAACAAGCGTATAAAAATTTTGACGGAGCTTGGTGAGAACGAATAGCTTAGTGGTAACACCTTAAAAATAGTAAAAAAACTTTGAGGACAATCGTGACGTAGGGGCACAAGCGTAAACGCGACAGGTTATGGGGTTCGTTTTTCACGAGAATATTGATATTTTACAGTCTCGAATAAAATATATATTTATTTATTTTTTGCTCTATAATAAGCAAAACTGCACTTAAATTGGTACAACCGTTTCTAAGCTTAGTATGCATAAATACAGAGAAACAGACAAAAAAAGGAATACTATATGGATTGATAATTTAAAAACGAGCTTTAAAAAAATTATGTTCAATTTTTTTTAGCTTCACACTGTATCCCGTATATAGCAGGGTAGGCAGACGAAACTTAGTGTGTATACTCCCTTGTCTACTTCCCGCTAAAATCTCGAGTTATTGCGTGTTGAGGGGTCGAAATCAATGCCACGCTTTGTCTTATTTTACTTTTTCTTTAGATATAACATATAATAAATATAAGAAACTAAAATAAAAGAAACGCTGATTCGAAGTCCCGCCGTGGCGTAGGCGCATAAGCGTGTAACCGTGAAAGCAACAGGTTGTGGGTTCAATCCCTACTCTAGAAAATTAATATTTTCTTTTCTTCGTTCTGGAAAGGGGAAAACGGAAGAGCATGTCTCAACAGTATGTTTCCAATTTTACTCTGACTACACTGATTTGTGCGGAATATAGCTTGAAGCTGATGATGATTATGACTTTTTACCTTAAGGCCTAAAATTGTCAATATTTATTTTTCGTTTAAGTATAAGCCTTCCTCTCTCAGCAGGTATATTGGCAGATGTCCAAGTACTTTAACTATGTGAGAACATTCGTTCTGCGCCAGCAACTATTGTGGTTTACTAGACGAGTAGTACTAGAAAATGTTGTATGATACAAATTGAAATTTGTACTTTTTTTTCTTCACATTATATCCCGCACCTAATTAAGTAGGCAGAAGGTACCTATGTACTTAAAAGTAAAAGATAATATTTATTTTTATTTCATCGCTCCGGCAACTTGGCAAAACGCGATATTGAATTCCGCCATTTAATATGCATTGTCTTGAAAATGTTTCAGTGTGCAGTTAATAAAAGTTCATTTTCCTTACTGTATTCTAGAAAGATAGAATACGGAGCTGAATTACCTCATGTAACACTAGTGTGATAGGTTGCAAATACTAGGTTTCCAGATGGGGGAATCTACCTAACTACCTAAAGTGAAAATTACGTATATAAAAGCAAACAATATTACGTCTTTCGCCACCGATTGTCTAATAGACTCTCAGATAGAAATATGCGGCGTAGAACGCTGAAATTTAAGATGTAAGTTACTTAGAGCGTTGAGTTAGGTCTTAGAGAAAAGAAAATCAATATTCTTTCAGTAAAGGCAATAAACAAAATTTAATATTTTTTTACGGCAAGCAAACGAAGTTGTTACGGCTCGTACATTGAAAGATAGTAACTGTAATCTAAAAACTTATTATATTTTTCTTTTCAACAAAAAATAATAGTATGAAAGTGTAATAATAGTAAGAGGGTTATCAGTTTAACATGAATGAATGATATTTTTTAATTATATAATATTTGAGTAAGTTAATCTAAGTTTTGGGAGTTTGTATATTGGCCCACAAATTTCTCAGAAACTAAAAGTTATATCGAGATATGGGATATGTACACTGTACTGTATAGTTACTCAAGTAATTTTCCTTAATTAGTCTTGTAATTAGTGATGAAATTATTCATTCCACTAGGCAGGGAATCGAACCCATACCCGAAAAAAATTTTTTTCTATATCTTTTTGCTACTGCAACATTGTAAAGCGTTGCAATTCAGAATGCAGAAAGTCCACCAGCTCGAACGGACGGACGTGATTTACGTTGCAATTAGTGAATGTCATTTTTTATATATTTTTGGAATTGCAAGAAAATTTATTGAAAATTAACTGAAAAACTGAATTTGAGATTGGAAAAGAATTAAGATTAGATATATAGTTTATTTTTTGTAAAATAAAATTGAAACCGCTGTATGTACATGAAACACACATAAAAAAATGTATTTATTATTGTGGGCATTTATCCAAAATAATAGAATGCAAAACAAAGACTTATAATATTTTTGTCTCCTTATCTATATGCCGGTGATTTTAAGACGCTGATCTCAAAAACGCAGTGGAGTTTCACTGTTGTATTTTGCCAAGGTTTCTACATATTCAATGTTTGTTATATTGAAAGTGAAACATTGTTATTTCAAAAAATATATAACAATGTAAATAATTTTATTCAAATCATGAGACAAAATTGCTATACATATATTATATTTAATTGGCTGAAACTTTATTTTTTTTCAATGGTAATATTATCAAAATAAAAAAGTAATTCAGATAAATAAACAAAAATTATATAGTTCAATAGTGCAGAAGCGGCAAGCGAGTCGGTTGTCATTATTTATGACACACGAAAGTTAATAAAAAAAGGAACAAAAAAAAATAAAGAAAAACCAAGATGAATTTTCTGGTCCTAAACAACGAAGATCATCTCATGGCATTTAACCGTCGACCAGCTTTCTATTTGCACAAGTTTCATAGAAACTTAGGATTTCTTTTTATTTAAATAAAATTTTATTTAAATTAGCAACTTGGTGAGGGTCTGTATAAATTGAATTTTGTGTTTTATGTAAAATGTCAAAGTTATAGCTTATTTTTTCACAAATGCCACTTTAGTCTTCCTGTGATTACAGAATAATAAGCGTCGAGTGTCAAAAATAGATGACAAATAATAATCAAGTACAAGACCATTATTGAAAATGTTTGAAAATCCATTCACATAATTTTCTGAAAATACATACAGCGAGGAAAAAAAGTACAATAAAGTAGTTACAGTTTTTTTTACGCATAGCGGGGTAGGTAGAGAAAATCTAGTGTTTAAGTTGTTCCTTACTTTCCACCTGAAAAATACTTTATGAACCATCTGACAATTCAAGCGAGAAAACAAAGCCGTACCATCTTTTTGGAAACATTTTTGCACGTCCACTTGGCCGTTGACTTGGATATGTGTGTGTGTGTGTGCGTGTATGTGTGCGTGTGTGTGTGTGTGTGTGTGTGTATATGTGTATATATATATGTGTTAAACAATTAAAAAAAGTCCCACTGAAAATCTTACACTGGTACTTATGAGGTCTGAAGCTTTAATGAACCGCTGATAAATTATTTAACAATAAAAAAAATTAAGCAAGTAACTTCATATTTAAATAAAATAATTTGAATTTGAAACCTATAAAGAATGATGTTCAACGGCCGGTCACATTAAATCTAACTACATTACTTAGCTTCACGCTGTATCAAGTAAGATCGCCAGAGAGAAATGAGTGTCAAACGCTCACTTTTCCTTTAATCTTAATCTAACTATATTAATAGAAAAATCAAAGTAAGTAACCTCAGAATTGGTTTGGGTTTGCTTAGAGATATAATTTCTTATTATAAAGAAACAAATAGCTCCATTGAGGGTTGTCTATTTTTTACACGACGTTTTTGGGCGAGATTGCAAGTACGTCAAAAGATTCAAATATAAAAAAATCAAGATTTTATTTAGTAAATCTTATTATATGTATATGTGGCTGGTTGTAACTGTGTTAACTATTTAAAATACAAAAGAGTATAGAGAATCACGTACTATCATCTGTATAATGAATTCTTATCTTTCAAAGAGTTTGATTTTAATATTTAGGGTTTAATCTCTGTTCTTTTATTGCCAGATAAGAAAAAAAGTAGGCAGAAGGTACCTGCCAACCTAACTAGTACAAACCCTAAAAGAAAAAGATAATATTTATTTTTGCTTCATCGCTCCGGCAAATTTGGCAACGCACGATATTCAATTAAATGACGATTTAACATCCAATATCTTAAAAAAATTACACTGTACTAACTGCACACTGTAAAATTTTTATTTTTAATAAAAGTTCATTTTTCTTACTCTATTTTAGAAAGATAGAATGTGGAGCCGAATTATGTCATGTAACACTAGTGTACTAGGTTACAAACACTAGGTTTCCAGATTCCCCCTACCTAATCTGCTATTTGCGGGATATAGCGTGAAGCGAAAATTACGAATATAAAAGCAAACAATAATACGTCTTTCGCTACCGATTGCTTAATAGACTCTCAGATAAAAGTAAGCGGTGTAGAACGCTGAAATTTAGGATGTAATTTCCTCATAAGGTGTTGAGAGTGTTGAGTTAGGACTTAGAGAATATTCGTTCAGTAACGGAAAAAAACAAAATTTTGGTTAAAAAACAAAATCTGGTTTAACTAACGCATCGCTGAACTGTGGCTATCAAACGAAAGGGAGAGGGCCTGGCAGTTAGTCTTGTCATAGTGAAGGCCTTCGATAGAGTGTGCCATGGGGCGCTCCTTGAGAAACTTTAATTTTTAAGGAGCGCCGCGGGCTTATGTGCTTCCCGGGATTAGGGGCTTCCCGAGAATTTATGGAAGTGGATCGATAGTTTTCTCACTGGGCACAGCGCCTAGGTCGCCGTCGACGGTTTCTGCTTCATATACATGCCCGTAAACGCTCACATCTCAACGCAAGGCTGCGTGCTGTCCTTTACGCTGTTTCGTTTGCATATCAATGATATATAAAAGGACTCTAACATACACAGCTATGCAAATGATAGCACTGTGGACGCTGAACACTCAGGCCGTGCAAGTCTTTTTCGGGAAAACGTCGACCCGTGCCGAAATCAACTTCGTGTCTTTCGTTGGGGCATCCCTCAAAAATATATGGGTTGCAAATAACCTGATTCAATTTAAGCCGCAGAAAATACAAGCTTGCGCATTAACCGCTAAAAAAACCACATTTGTTGTGTCACTAGTTTTCGAGAACACACTTATTAACACCACGTCCAGCATCAGTACATTGGGCCTCAGCTTTTCGAGCAACTGCCTATTAGTATTGCGATCATTTGAAAATCAAGGCCAGTTTGGCCTCGAAGAAACTGGGGCTCATCAGCAGAGCCAGATATTACTTCACGTCAAAACATCGATTGTATCACCTTTATAGCGCCCAGGTTCAGCCTTATATGGAGTACTGTTCTCATCTCTGGGCTGGTGCACCCCAGTATCAGCTTGAATCATTTAATAACATACAATACATAGAGCCGCCGTAGGATTTTTCTTCCACTTCCACTTATCTATGGAATGGCCTACCTGCGACAGTATTTACAGGTAGATACGACATGGATACCTTCAAAAATCGTTTCTATCTTCACCTTAAAGGCTGGCAACGTACCTGTATCTCCTCTGGTAAACGAACTTGAAAACGTAGGAAGGTAAAGGAACGGTGAAAAGTGGTTTTTAACACTATATTCAAGAGACAATGCAACAAGCGCAATTTTCATTTTTCAGGTAATGTTGTTTAATGTTTCTATATTGCAGTCAGTCATGGTGTAGTGATATGTATAACTGAAATCGCAACGATTGTAGATTCAATTGAAACTATTGAGAATTAATTATCTTCTATACTATAATAAAACAGTAAAAAAATCGTGTCTGTACATTGAATCTATTTATGAAAAAATAATGTAGGGGGCTTAAAATAAGTAATAGAACACGAATCTACAATTTTTAAAATTTTTGTCTGTCTGTTTGTCTGTTTGTCTGTTTGTACCAGCACATCTTCTAAGCCGCTGGACCGATTTCAATGATTTTTTTTCTATTGTATACCAATTTGGTCTGGGCAGGACATAGGCTATATTTAATTTCGAATACTTTCATACCTGATGAAGAACAGTAGGGGTCCAGAAAAATTATAAGAAATAATTAAATACATCCATAACAAAAATTGTTGAAGGTAATGTGTATTTTACGATGTAGTAATAAAATTGAAGATCTGGAATATTTGATGAACAATCTTAACAGTCCAGCTAAACTATAAGAAATATTGAGATGCTGTCTTAACAAAAGTTATTGGGCGTGGTGAACATTTTGCATTAGCATATTAAAATCAAACATCTGGAACAGCTCATGAACAATTATAACGGTCCAGCTAAAGTATAAGAAATAATAAAATGCTGTCTTTACAAATGTTATTAATCGTGGTGAGCATTTTGCATTGACATATTGAAATCGAAGATCTAGAACATCTCATGAATAATCATAAACGTCCAGCTAAACTATAAGAAATATTGAAATGCTGTTTTAACAAAAGTTATTGGGCGCGGTGCGCGTTTTGCATTGGCATATTAAAATCTAAGATCTGGAATATCTCATGAATAATCAATCATAACAGTCAGCTAAAGTACAAGATATAATTAAATAATGTTTTAATAGGTTTTAGTTATTAAGTGCGATGAGCATTTTATATTGACATATGTATTAAAAACGGAAATATGGAATATCCCATGAACAATCATAACGGCCCACCCAAATTATAAAAAATAATAAATATAGGATGTGCAGCTTGATTTTCTTAATT
>DWMZ01005829.1:0-10701 GCA_018249855.1 Eueides tales michaeli | reverse complement strand
CCGCGTTTCGCTGAAAAATCAGACTTGTCCCAGTTATTTTACTCTGGTCGTTGACTTTATACAATGGAAAATGCAACCTGCCCAATGGTGCTCCAGTAATGACAAAAAGAATTTTGAGGTGGTCTGTCGTGGCGCAGCGGCACAACCGATAGGTTGTGGGTTCGATCCCCACTCGAGGAAATGAGACATTTTATATTTTTAATTTAAATATATAATGTTTCATTTCTTCGCTCTGGTAATAAAGCAAAAGCGCAGCGTTGTGTTCCGCCACTCAACACGTAATGCCTCAAATTGGGCGGAAAGTGGGGAACAGAAGTGAAACGGAATGTCTCAACATTAGGTTCCCAAGTTCCCTCTGCCTAGCCTGCCGTGTTCGGGATATAGCGTGAAGGTGAGTATGTTAATTTTTGCATAGTAAAAATATAGTACATCATAATTTTTATTACACACGCTCACGTGTAGAAACGTAATCTTACAAATTTAAACACGCGCAGTACGTCCGTTAAGATATCACTTAGCAGACATGCAAGTATTAAACAGCAAATGACACGCATCTACCGTTCAATTAAATTCATTGTAATTTATTTTGAGGGCTGTCTTGGCGCAATGGCACCGGAGTTCCAGTGAACATGTGGTGGCAGGTTGTGGGTTCGATATGTAATATTAAATATGTCATTTCATCGAGTGGCGATTAGAAGCTCAAATTCAGCGGAAAATGGTAAGCCGGAATGGAGTACCATAACAATAGGTTCCCAAGTTACCTCAGCCTACATTGCTACGTAAAAACCATAAATACTAAGAATGTATATAATATATATTGATTAAAGCATAACAAAAGAAAATCAATGTTAGAGAAACAAAAAATACACATATCACTTCACTTTCCCCATCATACATACAAATCTAAGTAGCATATAATGGTTTAACGATATATCGTTTCACTTTTTTATACAATATATTAAACTATTATTCACACGCTACGGACTATAGACGTATTTAAATCATAATGTATCACAAAAAATACTGTAATTCTACTATATTACATTAAATGAACAATAAAATTCCGCCAAATCCTAATTTTTCGTAAATACAAATGAAAAATTAAAAAAAAACAAGGACTTTAAGAAAAAAAATAACAAATTACATAAAAAACCGTCAATAATCCTAAAAGAAGCTACCACTAGGTGGGGAAAATATTTCAAATATGTGATTTCAACTGTATAAAGTCCCTTGATCTGTCAAATAATATAATCTATGTTTATTTTCGCCACTAACTGTCTCAAATTGGGCGGAAAGTGGAGAATAAAACGGAGTGTCTTAACACTAGGTTTCCAAGTTTCCTCTGGCTCTGTATCTCTCACCCTGCCAGGTGCAATATACAGTGTTAAAAACTGAGTTGAATTGAGTATCTACAAAAACTAAAAAATGAGTTATATAATGAAAAAAAAATGAGTATCTTACATCGTATAAAAAAACAAAATTGCAGAATATCAATATAAAAATCATATCAGATAAAGAAATCCAAATACAGAAATAAGAAAAAATATAGTAAACAAATCACCTCTAGCTACATATTATACTACCGGATTCAAAACGTTCATACATCCGTTAACCGTACGCCATTATTAGCGGTCAGTACATAGTGGATAACATAATTATTATAATTCAATCATATTTATTTTCCTGTTAAAATAAAATGAGGCCTGTCGTGGCACAGCGGCACAAGCCTATTACTGTAACCAACAGGTTGGGGGTTCGACTCACTCGAGGAAATGAAATATTTATTATTTTCAATTTAAATATTTAATGTTTCGTTTCTTCGCTACGGTAACATGGCAAAAACGTGGCGTTGATTTCCATCACTCAACACGCAATGTCTCAAAATTCGGCGGAAAGTGGAACGGAGTGTCTTAATAATGGGTTCCCAAGTTCCCCCTGACTACCCTGCCATGTACGGGATTCAGCGTGAAACTGAGTATGAGTATAAATAAAAGAAAATAATTAATATGGCAACTCTCGATTTATATTTATGTTTTGTTTACATTCAGTTTAATTGATGAGACGTGTCATTTTTTATTTAACTTCACATACTCAATATACTTATTGTTAGTATCGTTCAATTGTTTTATACTTTCCATTGTTATGATTATTTATTAGGAAAATTGTGAGTCAATTGGAATCTAACTGTAGTTAAGGTTGTGGATTCAAATCTATGGTAAATTTATTATAGCCTAGCATTTTCACGTAACTTTGTTGCTTTTTAAAGCTTGATATGCATGAAAATTTGATACTCTACTTGGCGATTTTAAATTGAAATTCATATAAAATTTACAACATATCTTATATGTTTATTAATGTAATAGGGCTCAAAATAGTAATTTTTAGCATTTCTGTTTGTTTGTCTGTGCGCTTGTAAGCGCTAATCACAGAGACGTCTAAAAAAGTTTAAATGAAGTTTTTATTATTATAAGTAAGTGACGTCAAATTAAAATACTTAGTTCGACAAAATCTTAAAAGACTTAATTATATTAGATCAAGAAAGTAATACAGATTGGTATCTATATATAAAGTGAAATATTAAAGCAGGTGAAGCCGCGGGCAGGACGTTAGTAAATAAAATATTTAATACAAAGAAATTAACTTAAAATTCTGCCGTTTAGAATAATCCACTCTCTAAAATGCTCGGAAATCTCCTCCTTGTTTAATCCTCCATCTCCTTGTTTAATCGCAAATATACAACAAGTATATAAATAATATCCCAAATTTGAAAGTGCATTTGGTTATTAACCTAATTATTAATTAGCAGTAAACACCTCTGTGGGCGCAGTTTTCGCTGAAATAGACCACCGCCACGCATTTTGCAAATGACTTGAATCCATTTGGCTAATAGAAAAAAATTGAACGAAACGGGGCGTCTGCCGAGTTAGTTAAGTATATCAATTATGACAAATAAAACGCACCGTCTAAATTAGACTTATATTTACTATACAATAATGGCGTATTATGTAAAAAATAAAATGCGGTTTTCCTGGCAAAATATATATATTTTTAATAATTTCGATTGTTTTCATTTACTGTTTACGTTTTTCTGATTACGTTCCGCCACTCAGCATGCAATGCCTCGAATTCGGCAAGTGGAACGGAGTGTCTTAACACTGAGTTCCAAATTTCCCTCTGCCTGCCCTGCCATGTGGGGGATACAGCGTGAAGCTGAGCGTTTTTATTTACCTTATCGATTTTCTATAACTAATTATAGGAATCGAATTTACAACCAACCAGTCACTTCTCCACTGCGCTCCGCTATTATCCTATATACAAACAGGTATTTTCTCAGAAATAATAAATAATAAACCAAGTTAAATCCAAGATGAATAGACAGTATAAAATATTAAATGGCGAACAATTCACATTTATTGGACATAATAACAGTTATGACAAAAAATTATATATTATGTGCTCTTTCGGACTTTGAAAAAAAATTAACCAATACATAGTTGCTTTTTATTACGTTTTTTTTTCAGGACATGATAGGATAGATACAGGGAACTAAGGACCTAGTACTAAGACACTCGGTGGCGTATCCCGCTTTCCGCCAAATTTGAGAAACGAAAATATCATATATTTCATTTGAAAACATTAAATATTTCACTGCCTCGAGTGGGGCGAAACCACAACCTGTCGCGTTCAGGCGGTTCAGTGACAAGCTTGTGCCACTTAGCCACCACCGGCTTCATCTATTATTTTACATCTAATAACATAATTTATCACCTAAAAATTTAGTAGTTTACTTATAACTTATATATATATATACAAAATTTAACAAAGCGCAACGTGAACTCGTGTCCCTAGGGAGGTCTTTGGAGTATGATTAACAGTTTGTTTTATAAGATATTTTTTTACCTAATTAAGTAACATAAATAGTCTTTTGCCAACATACATCTTTACATGTTTCTGAATTTAAAAAAAAATTAACGCTGCGCTGTATATATTATTCTAATTTGTCAAGTGTTAGATCCGCCTATGGTCTGCGGTTACAACGCCTTACATACTTTAATAATATCACAACTCATACATTCATAATTATAATATAATAGAGAATAGAATAAACACGCAATGCCTTAAATTAGACGTAAAGTGTGTCTTAACACCAGGTTCCCAAGTTCCCTCTGCCTACACTGCCATGTGCGGGATACAGCGTGAAGCTGATAAATAGTATAAACGAGATCGTCGTGGCACAGCGAAATTACCACTGACTGTGGTAGTGGATTCGATCCACTCTGGATAATGATTATATTTAAACTATTATTTATTTTTTCGCTCCAGTATACAAAGAGCGGCGTTTAGTTACGCAATATAACACTAAACGTCTCAAACTCTACGTTGATTCTCTATATTTTTTTCCATAGCATTAATACTTATTCTCTAATTCTAGACTTAGTCGTAAACTATTATTTATTTTACGCTCCAGTATACAAAGAGCGGCGTTTAGTTACGCAATATAACACTAAATGTCTCAAACACTATGTTGATTCTCCATGTTTTTTTCTATAGCATTAATACTTATTCTCTCATTCTAGACTTAGTCATACTACAAATAAAATATATATAGAGTTCATTGTCCTTTTTAAAATGTATAATGAATACTAATAATCTGTTATCGGAAATACGCATCTCGCCACGCCGTAGTGTTATCTAAGTAATAACCTACTTATATCATTATGAAGTGCATGGCCATATATAATGCTTTTACAATTCATATTGTTGAAACCTTATAAGCAATGTTTATTGAGTCTTTAGACACACATTGTTTGAAGTAGAAAAGCTTAATAAATATAGACCAAATGTTTGAAAGAAAGTTTTATTTTTTTTTTATTTTTCACTTTCACTCTGTATCCCGCACATGGCAGGGAAGGTAAAGGGAACATGGGATTTTTTTTTAGACACTCCGTTCCGTTCTCCACTTCCTGCCGATTTTGAAGTATTGCGTGTTTAATGGCGGAAGTCGTTGCCGCAGTCCATGGCGGAAGGCCTACTAGAGCAAAGAGATGAAAATATAAAATATTTAATTTCTTCAAGTAGGAATCGAACCCGCTATCTATACCGTTTACAGTATCGCGCATGCGCCCATGCGCCACTACAGGCCTACATTTTTAATAACACAATTAGGATACTACAAAGTAGCTAAAGTATTATATTTTTTTAGAATGGCTATAGTGTACCTACACTTATACTGACTTTTTGTTTTTTTTTTGGAAAAAACAAAAAACATCCGTTAAAAAACATAAGCTCGAACTCATTAAAAAAAGTAAGGTAACACTAATTTATTACAGCGGCGTTTTCATAAAAGTACAGTATTTGGGTCACCTCGCTCAACTAGGATAACTAAAAATTTAATACAATGCGACTGTCACTACAGATATTAACATCCGCATTGTGTAATATGAAATTAAAGTAGCACGCTTGAGTAGAAGATAAAACAATAAAATAATACTTTAAATAAAAAATCATTATAAAAAGTAAGAAATCAAGCTGACTATAAGTGCGAGGGTCGTAGGTTCGATTCCCACTCGGTGCTATGTTATTAATTCTCCTCTCTAGTAAAAGATATAATGCGGCGCTTAGTTCCAATACATATCCAATAATATCTCTAAAATCGGTGGTACGTGCGGTGCGGTTCTCTCTGCGTATCGTGATATATGCATGGACGTATATTTTTTTTATAATTACAAACTTTATATAAATTATATAGAAAAACTCAAACTCAAATTTTCAACGACTTCAATTTGACTAAGCAAAACGTACACCAATCTAAGTTATCATTAAAATATTTTGCGCAATCACATATATAACTTGCTAATAAAAATTCGAAATAAACATGCAGTGACTAACAAACATTCGATACTATCTTTATGTACGACGACGCGATGCATCACCGGGGCGAATAGATCTTAGCGCTGCCAAATATCGATGAGTAATTGCCTACAACCACCTTAGGGTGAGTGAGTCAAGAATCGACTAATTAGCAGTACTGGACCCTTCCGAGACGTAACTCGATACTCGATAGTAATAGCCAGCCAGCGTTTATAAGAACGTAATATCGATTGAAGGTTGCAAATTGCGTCATTTGTCCAGACAGTTGGAATAGTCATAAGAAAAATATTGAGCCAAATTAAACAATAAACTAAGTATATAACGTAATGCAACGTTCGAATCAAATGGCTATAAATATGATATTTGATACAGAAATGACAATCTGGTGTTGAAACACTCTATTCTCCATTTTCAACTCCAATTATATTCGAGACAAAACATGTTGGTCTGCGGAACTTAACACCGCACGGTGTCAAGCTAATGATAAATTATATTTTTTACATTAAAGACTAGGTGGCTTCGCCCGCTTGAAATACACTATATTATTTACTAATTTCAACTACAATGTGTAAAGAATATTAAAAACCAAAATTTCCGGCAAATGAATAAGTTGTCGATCTTAATTGAATATTTTATATTTTAAATTCAAGTATTTATTAATTTAAATGCAAACTGTTCAAATAGTGATAACTGCACAGACATACAGACAAAACACAACACACTTATTTTGAAGAGAATGAGACACTATCAGTCAAGGGCGCTTCTGTCAGTGCATTAATTGGGCCTATTAACAATGTGAAGACACGCGTAATATAATAACTAGCGGGGGGCGCAGAGTGCGACGAACCCATCGTCCGCAATTGATTAGATATATGCAACTTTTGTTACTCACATCTTCATAATACATTAGCATTGGCAATATTGTGACTTATCTGTCAAAAGCATTTAAATAATCGTAACTTAAAAAATAATAAGCGGCGCGGCGTTGAGTTCCGCCACTAAGCAAACAATATGTGGAAAATTGGGGATTTGAGTGTCTCTACACAAACTTCTCATTGCCTGCTACATACGGTATACAGCGGAAATCTCTAAAAAAAAAATATTGATTGGTTTATAATGCTTTATATACTAATAGGAAACATTTGAAGCTATAAATAAAATAATATATATTATAAAAAAAATAAATATATTATAAATGAAACAATTTTCAAACTGGATTAACCGCGTATATTGAATGTTAAACATTTTTGGAAAACCAACCTTTCGAACACTTACACAGTAGTCCGTGGTGACTGGCAGACACCGGGGGTCTAGGTGTAACAATCGCGAAAATCAAAGATATTATTAAAATAATATATATATATATATATATATATATATATATATATATATATATATATATATATATATATATATATATATATATATATATATATATATATATATATATATATATATATATAAATAAATAAATAACAAAATACATGATAACCTACATAGTTCTAAAATTTTGTTTAATCAAAAACATTTCTTGATATAAGCTTCGGTGGTTGAAAAAATAAATTTAAAACTTTTTTGTTAACAAGCGGCCATTGAAAGCGTAAAACACTTGACATGAAATGAAATAAATATAGACAGAGAGCTCTAGCACATCTGGAGAGGGTTAAATTGAAATTTTTCTACAATATACAAATGGTATCAATATTTTATTTTTATATACATACCTGTCGTGGCGTAGTGGCACAAGCGTGTGAACGTAAACGCAATAGGTTGTGGGTTCGATCCCCACTCGAGGAAATGAAAATACTTAATGTTTTTGTCTCCTCACTGTGGTAACAAGGCAAAGCAACCCAACACGCAATGCCTCAACTTCGGCGAAAAGTTGGGTACGAAACGGAGTGTCTCAACACTAGGTTCCCTAGTTCTCTCTGCCTACCCCGCCATATGCGGGATATAGCGTAAATTAAAAGAAAAATACTGTTTTACTTCTCGCTGCATCCAGCACGTAGTAGGCCAGACCGTTTGGACACTTTCCTACCATTACCATTTTCCTCTAATTTCTCGAGGCATTGCGTGTTGCATGGCGAAACTCAACGCCGCGTTAGGCCTTATTAGCAGGGCGAAGTCGTAGCGTTTACAGTCAGTTCCACTCTTGTGCCCCTACGCCACGATGGGTCTATTGTGGCGTGGGCAAATATCTTAAGAGATGACTGACTAGGCAAATATCTTAAAAATAAAAAACTAATATTTTAAATATATTTGTTATATACATATCCTTGTGGTAAAGTAGAAATTTTGTTTACTACCAGGCAACAATTGTGCGAAAAACTTCGTAGCACACTTGGTTTATTATATTTCTATATATCATAGAAATGTGTCACCAAATACGTAGCTATTTCAATGTTATTTTTATTTTACAAAAGATATAGTTACTATATATTGCCTTAATTACCTCGTATTCTTTATTAACATTGAAAATGAGCAAGTGAGTTTGTTTATTACGATTACGCGCGTAAACTATTCAACCAATCATGATTAAACTTTTAGTAGAATAGTCAAGGATATGTTACTTCTTAAATATATATTAATAAAATATTATTAATAATCTTTCATATTTTTTAACAATGAAATTGTTTTGAATTCTTTAAACTGATTTAAATTCAAAATATGTCTCTACATTTTACTAAACACCCAGAGAAATTTAAGACGTTATTGCAAGAAAAGGCACCTACATTTATTTATTATTTAAATATACAAGCGAACAATTGAAAATTAAAATAAAAACTCGACCTAAAAAATCACTACAATATATTGACGTGCTTGTAGCCCTTAAATTGCTAATCCGAATTTTTATAAAAATTATTTATTCAGCTATGGAGCCATAGACAAACAGGTCTAGAAAAAACGTATAACACAGAGGCCGTATAAAAAAAGAGGGCTTTTTGCGTCAGAGGTCACAATACGTCAAGTAATCTATCAAATATCTACATTCTATCATATTATAATAATATTTGTCATGTTTGTATGTATGCAAACAATTCATCGACTTCAACGCGTTGTCTATTATTAGTGACCTTCTCATTGAATAACCGTTAGTCTGTGTCTTACATTTAATGCTTGCAATCAATGAATGCATTTGTGCGCGAGGTGCCCGGGTTCTCATATGGGGAATCTCCGGGAACGTCCCAGGTTCCCAAAGATCTTGGGGTTCCGTCAACATCACATACGTTTACGCTTTAATTGGATAATATAATTCCATATATTTTTGGAAATTCTTACTTAGGAACAGAAATATTACCGTAATAGTTAGATTCGGCGAAATTTTAGTGTACTTAATGAATGTTCGTGCGTTATTATTATTTATGTAAATGACCCAATTGGAAAACTACTTATGGGATTCATTTTAAATTAGGTCAGAGTGAATAAAGGTGTACCTCTGTTACTAAATACTGAATTTAAAATATGTAAGAGTTAAATAGATTATATAGCTTCACGCTGTATCCTGTACGAGGCAGGGTAGGCAGAGGGAACCCGGGAACCTAGTGTTAAGACACTCCGTTCCACTTCAGTTCCCCACTTTCCGCCGAATTTGAGGCTTTTGCGTGTAGATTGGCGGAACTCAACGCCGCGCTTTGCCTTATTACCAGAGCGAAGAAATGAAACATTAAATATTTAAATTGAAAATATTAGATATTTCATTTCCTCGACTGGGGATCGAACTCAGAACCTGTCGGTTACAGCCAGACGCTTGTGCTGCTACGCCACGACAGGCCTCAAATAGATTATAGGATACAAAATTACGCCCAAATAGGTAAATGATGTTTGGAGGGAATAGTGATCATTTTAATTTTGTCAATTAGTCTGTCACAACAAAAACAATGTTTAAAAATAAGGCATAATAATTGTATAGGTATAAAAAATATACAGGCAAAGCCTAACACCAATTAAATGAGAATCTTATAAGTCACAGTCATTTTAGATAAACATAGTTATTACATGAAGCTGATGATGATATCAAAATATTTTAGTTATTTAATTTAAAATAAACCCTTATAATATTGAAATAATTACACATTTAAAAATTAAAACAATGTAAAGAATTATGCATTTTAAAGAAATAATATAGATATAATTAAAAACTCAGTATTATTTTAAATAATACTTAGTAATTTTATATTAACATAAGTTTTTATTTTATTACCTTACAGTCCTTGTGCCTGTAGCACCAGGTGCATCCAAATAGGAAGCCCACAGCTGCTAGCACCAGCGCCAGCGCCGGCAACGCTGCATACAAACTGTTCTCTGTACTCCATTCAAATTCTGTTTCACCTGTTTCTAAAAGATAAATTAAATGTTACTATAATAGACTGTAAAATATAACTATATTTATTCTAAAATAAACAATATGTATTGCCTTTTTGAATATAAAACTCTTTTACATCATAGCAGTATATACAGACAGACAGAGACTTATTCCCTGCTTTCTGGCAAAATTTAATTCATTGTGTGTTGACAATGGCTTATTTTTTACATATTTACACCACAACCAAAGGCAATAAATGAACCTATTCCCCCAAGCGATAATTGAACCTATAATTATCTTTCTCATGGTCAGGTACACCACAATATCCTCCACTGATATGATAATAAAACATTTATTTTCTATTCAATCATTTTACAATATCATATATCAAAGGGGGTTTTTGGGGGGTGAGGTTGCTCACGTCCGTAGGACTTACCATCTTCTCTCCTTATCAAGATCCACCCTACACGTGCCCCCTGGGTGGTGCCAAACGAGCAACAACGCCGAGTCTCAGGCGGCGGACTCTG
>DWMZ01005828.1:0-10701 GCA_018249855.1 Eueides tales michaeli | reverse complement strand
TTTTATATATCTGTAATATATAAAAATATTTTTATTTTTTATATATATATATATATATATATATATATATATATATATATATATATATATATATATATATATATATATATATATATATATAAACAATTATCTTGAAATTACAAATAGATCCTTTATTTAAATTATTTGTATAAAATTATTGCTACATTTCAAATGAGGTAGTGGAGCGCAGACTTAGCGTGACAGTTTTAAACAGAGACTTGGTCTGGCCTGGGGACACTATAGTATTAAACATATTCATATCACCGCGTATTTAGCACTCTATTATTTGAAAACAAAACGAAATGTAAATATCCAAATTTTCCGATTTCAGTACAAATTTCGATATTACATATGGCGTTTACGTAACCTAACGCCTAATTCTTTTTTTTTCCAGACCAGATTAATTGAAACAAATATATAATTAATTCTCCGATGGATTTCTCCGGTCACCAAGGCGGCGTCATAAAATTTTTATATTTACAAAATTTCAACTTTCTCTAACCTTAACATTTAAAATTCACTATAAATATTCCATTATGATCGACAATTATGTAATGAGAAACAATAAAGTTCAGTGTCGCTTTAATAAACTTAAATTATAAGTTTTCAATCTATAATTTCGAAATCTTATACAAATAGTAACCTTTATTCAAGCGATTATTTATTATACAAGAAGTATTGCCTCGTAGCTTTGTCTCATGTTTTTTTAATGATTATATATTATTTCATCTTCTTTATAATTATTCAGTACAGTAAATCAAAGACGCTTCCTACAGATATATATTTAAATATTTAAAACTACCTTACAAAGGAGTTTCGTAAACGCGCGGTGTTAAATTACGTGATGCCCTCATAAATATGCATTGAGTGGAGAATAGAATGTGTTGACACTCGGCTTCCATTGCTTGCCCTGCGATTTGCGACATATAGAGTGATCTGATAGTACAAATAGACTACGCCTCTTATAGACAATTCAATCAGTATACATCTTGATGTATATCAAGTGTCACTCTATTAACATAATTGTCTATGGTTGCTCTATTACGTTGCTCTATGACACGATAATTAGTGTCTGCGAGCGCTGTGTGAACATGTTATGCCCAAGTGTCAAGTGTATTTAAATTTTTTTTAATAATTTAGACAATTTCAATACACACCGCGCACAATAAACTATTACATTATCATCAGTTTCTATGTGAGTTTGGACAAAAATTATAATTGTAAACAGTACATATGTATATATTGTCTCGTATTTCTTAATTTCATTCGAATGCCATTTGTGCAATAATTTAAAAAATACAATAAAATACACATAAATATTTAAGTTCTGTAAATAATTTTTATTTAATTAAAATAAAAAATATATATATCTTTGAGGTGGAGATTTAAAATGACAATTAAAATAACGAACGTCATATAACAGGTAGTGATGAATAATTGGTACATGTTTTTTTAATATAACCATCTGATTCCAAACACTTGTTTTCATTAAACTTTTCAAAGGTTAAGGACGTCTACACGCATAGCGCTCTTATTAATATTATTTATTCTTCTATACTTCATCACATGCATATATAGCTCAAACTATACGTATCTCTACATAATATGCCGATATTACAACGTGGTGAAAGATGAATAGCATATAATTCTCTTAGGAACACATGGAATTTCTGTCAACTGAACTCCATGAAAGGAAAAAAGAGTTTCCATAAGGCTACTGCCGTTCTCCACTTATTGAGGATTTGCCTTTTGGTAACAAGGCAAAAAGCGGCGTTGTGTTCCGCCACTCAACGTGCAGTGCCTCAAATTTGACGGAAAGTGGGGAACGGAAGTGGAACGGAGTGTCTTAACACTAGGTTCCTAAGTTCCCTCTGCCTACCCTGCCATGTACGGGATACAGCGTGAAACTGAGAGGGAGAGAGATTAAAACATTTCATTCTTTACCCCATAACGCATATTAAGATTAACAAAAGTAGCATTTCTACATATCCGGAAATCGACGCAAGACCGTAATTTAATCTGTCTCTCTCTACATAAACATAAAAAGATCTATAAAAAAAGACATATTTTAGTTGTACAATATTTTTTTCATAGCTTGAAGTTACTTTAACAATTTATTTACTCCCATTTATATTTGTATATTATTTTATACGTAAATGTAAAGCGATAGTTTCACTTATATAATTCGAACTCTACATAGAAACTTAATAAAATATTTTCAATTTTTTATTTATTCCATGAACAACTACTACAGAGCAAGAATGACTAATAAAATAATATATAGACTTCGTTTGACTTTAGAGAACAAAATATCGATGAAATAAGACGAGATAGTAAGGCGCTACGTTCCCTTTCTCTATCCTCCAACAAATAGGAAACCAAAAAAGCAGCTGCAATATTATAATTAATAGGCTTAAATATTTTTACACATAGTCTATAGTAATCATAGGCTACAATATTTATGTATATTTTGTTTAGCTTCACGTCATATTTTCATATAGGAGGGTAGATGGAAATAATTTAATTTTAAGCCCTCCGTTTCCCACTTTCTACCGCATCTCCACTTTTCGGGACATATTATGTAGAATGGTAGAAGTTACCGCCGCGCTTTGTCTTGTTCTTTGTCCGTTGCGAAAAAAATACCAGCACCGGCGGAACTCGACGCCGTGCTTTGCATTATTACCAGAGCGGTTAAATGAAACATTAAATTTTTAAATTGAGAATATTAAATATTTCATTTTCTCCACTGGGGATAGAACCCAGGACCTGTCGATTACAGCCACACGCTTGTGCCGCTGTGCCACGACAGGCCTCAACTGTCTCCTCTCTGTGTGCTTTATGGCGGAATTTAACACCGCGCTAATCAATCAGTGCGTAAATAAAATGGTATATAAACAATAAATATGGGTTAAAGATGTTCCACTTAGCCACGACATTCTTAAAATAGATGTGTGAACATAATTTATTAGTATAAGCCATTAAGTCTTAACACTTTTGCAACATCCTATGTTTTATCTACAACGGTCATTTCGAAATACTCATAATATTTAAGTAATAGTACGCAGAGTTGCTCAGGAAATAATGAAACTATGGTATGCTATTTGCCAATCTCCTAATATTTTTTTACTTCACGTTGTATCTTGATATAATACTCTAGGTAGAGAACATGGGAACCTAGCGCTAAGACAGTTCATTTCTATAAAGACATTTCCGTTTTCTACTTTGGCATTGCGTAAGTGGCGGAACTCAACTCCGCGTTTTAGAAAAATGAAAATATTGAATATTTCGTCTCTTCGAATGGGAACCGAACGAACAAATTTTCGTGCTTACAGCCGCATGTGTGTGCCCCTGTCTTCTAAAGTTAAACTTGCCATATTTTGCATGTATACAAAAATTATTGAGTAACTTAGGTAATGCCAATTAAGAAAAAGACCATTATTTTTTTTTATTTTTTGGCATTATGAACATGCTGGATATGCAATTTTTTTTTGTATTAATAAATATTCATCAATTTTTACCTTAATTGAATTTTTTTTTATAGGTATTTACTTAAATACCTATATTAAAATACATAAATATAAGAAGAACGTCATAAATAAACTATGCCTCATGCCCTTGGCAGAACAAATACAAATACGTAGCTGATGGAAAATCCGGTATTTCCTAGATACGTAACTTATATGTTAAGGGCGTTCAGTTTCTACCTATCATCGTCTTTATGAATCATATTTACCACTTAGCAGGTGTTGGGTAAACTTTGAACAAATTAAGTAAATATCTTCTCTGGCCTTGTGGGTGAGAAATGAAAGTCTTAACGTGAGGTGACAAGTTAATGAAATTTGAAAGAATTTAGAGTAAGCTTGTTTATAACGTCTTCAAAATCGTGAAAGAAAATATTATACGAGATTGTTCCTTTTTTAAAATTAGGATAGGCGTACGAAAGTCAATACTCCATTTACCATATTTCCGCTACATTTAGGTGTTGTAATTGAGCGGCGGAGCTTAACACCACAAATATTGCACTATATAAAGAAATGGAAAAAAATTATGCCTCTCTTGTTTCTCTTTGCTTTATATGTGACATATATTATATGTGACATATATCAGGAAACTATTGAAATTGGTGTAAAAATATTATCTCAATGATTCCGTTGACTGATTCTCTCACTCACAAGGGTGAGAATCAATCAGAATTTACATATTACAAAGTAAAAAATCATTTTGAGATACAAAATGAATATTTTATATTATAAATTCATACGAAGCGATCCACTTAACAAATTTCAAAGAATTTGCTAAGATAAACCATGACATATATAAAATAACGAGAAATAATATTTATTCTAGAAAATTGAATATTTATTTTTAAGTAGATAACGTGTTTATGAACAAAACTAATATTAGTTTTTTTCATTTTTTTTATCTGTATGAAAACAAGCATTGCTTACTATATATATAAATATTGCTGAAAAAATTGTTAAGGCCTGTAGTGGTGCAAGGGCATAAGCATGCAACTATAAAGGAGGAATTGAGATATTTAATATTTTCATTATTTTTCCTTAGGCGGCAAGTGGGGTGAGAAACAGAGTGTCTTAACACTAGGTTCCCAAGTTCCGACTAACTATTCAGCCATGTGTATTTTAAAGTTGTGTTCGGCCACTCAACACGCAATGCCCTAAATTCAGCGGAAAGTGCAAAACGGAAGTGTCTTATAGAAACAGAGTGACTTAACATTAGGTTCCCAACATTTCCCTACCCACTCGGCTATGTGTGGAATACAGCGTGAAGTTAAAAAAGAAAAAAAATATAGCTTAAGAGTACTCCTTTTAAATACTTTCTTTAACTTAAGTAAGACGTGACATTTGATAATCGATATATTAAAATTACATATAAACTTTAGTTCGCACTTACAAGATGTATAGTTTCGTTCACAAGCGTACGTATATTATTTCCGCATTCATCGTAACCTTATTATTCAAGAATAAATAAATTCTTATGATATTTATCACGTTCCATATTACATATTATAGTTATATGGAGCGTTTTTATTTTACTTCCTTCGTTTTCTTTTTGGCTTCATACTGTATATGCGTACAGAGGGGGAGACAAAGGAACCCTCATGTTGTTTCCGCCAATTTTTTGGAACATTGCGTGTTAAGTGACTCCGAGTAAGCTGCGCTAAGTGCTAATTCACGCTGTATCCTGCACATGGCAGTGTAGGCAGATGGAACTTGGGAACCTGGTGTTAAGACATTACGTTCCATACTTCTTGTCGGATTTGAGATAATGCATGTTGAGTGGTGATATTTAAGGCCACACCTTACTTTCTTACCAGAGCAAAGAAATGAAAACATTTAATATTTAGTTTCCTCGAGTGGGAATCGAACCCACTGATCCCACGGATCGTCGCAATGTTACTGCACCATATCCGTATATATAACCTTCAATAATAATTAAAGGAATGTACAAAATTAACTAAATCTGAACTTTGATTTATGTAAATTTGTTCCTTGAAATACGTGCCTTATATTTAATATTTTTTAACTAGGAAACGCAATATTCTAGAGGTTAAGAGGGTTATTGGTTATCTTTCTACATGTCAAAAAATTCTATTCAACCTTCAACAGCAATTGTTGATGTTTAATTTCTCACTCGACGGAGAAAAATAATTCATTCTTTTTTCTTTTAATTCGGACAAATCGAAATAAAATTTTCTTTATAGAAATGGGTCAAATGAAAAAAGGGAGTCATTCCCCTTTTTCCTATACATTTTTACCTAAAACAGAAAAGCTTTTTCTGTGGAGTAATATAGTAAAGGATCCATTGCCACTTTTTGGCCAAATTTCGAGACATTTCGTGTTGAATGGTGGAACTCAATACTGTCTCTTTATCATATGAAGAAATGAAATTAATAAATTCACCCGAATGGGAATCAAACCCACAACCATTGTATAGCAACAGTCTTTAACACGATTTTTAAAAATAGCAAATTTTAAATTGAGAACGAAGTGATGATATATTAATTTAGTTACGGAATTATTTTATACCATATGTTCAAAACCTCAATACATAACCAAATTACTTTGACACCATTAAATAATTCAACCTTACATATATACATATTAAAATTTATATTAAGTAAAAATGTAACGAGTATACTTTCATTAATATTTGGCAATAATATCGGTTTGAGACAAGCCGGCCTTGACACGGATCGATGTTACGGACAAAATTGTATGCAAAAGATGTACCAAAATGGTGCCACTAGATGTTAATTGATCAATTAAACGTCTTAAATTTGGATTAATCAAGGGTATCTGCTTCTTTTTATGTAGATACTATAATCATTAATATATGTACTTATCGTCCGAGCTAAGTGTAATATTTGGGATAGGCTTGGTTGTCGGTGCAATCTTACTTCTTTTTGTGTCTCGTATATAGTGTTCTGTTCTCCACTTTCCACCGAATTTGTGGTGGCGGAACTCAACGCCGTGCTTTGCTTTGTTTTCAGAGAAAAGAAAAGAAAATCTTAAATATTTCTCGAGTGAGAATGGAACCAATAACCTGTCGTGCTTACAGGACGCTTGTGCACCACCGATTGCGGCTTCCTAGGTCTAGATTGTATCTTTTTCTTTATTAAAAAGAAATAAGATATATGAAAATATCACGAGTCACTTACAATTTTTATTTCTTTCCGAAATACCAAATTTTAATATAATATATAATTAATTTGAAAAACTAGCAATTTATTTAATTTGTATAAAAAAAATGATAATTTTTAAAACATTTGGTAATTCAATTTGCAAATATCGAAAAATAAAGGTAATGCTTAGTTTGCGAAAGGTCGAATATTAGGATAGGTATTTTTTAGTACCCTAAGGGGAAATCCCTTTCAATAAGAGTCCGCCTTTCATCTGCCCCTCTCTCCGTTTGTCACCAGGTTGTATCTCATAAACCGTAAAACTTAGAAAGATTAAATTTTCTCAGATGATTTATTTACTTATTTATAAAACAGTTGGTACGGAGGTGCGCGTGCGCGTACTTGCGGATTCCCTTAGTGCATAAACTGACTCCACTTGGCCAGTTAATTACATTAACGCTTTGTTATATCTATGAAATGTAAACAATAAATTATAAAGTTTAAAAAAACTAAAACAACACGCTTTATCGTGTATACCTTACCAGATTAATTACACTGCAGACATGCGCAGATCACGCAATAGCCCTATCTCTCTCACTCACGTACAGAGGATCTACAAAAGAATTTATTAATCCTGGTGGTCCTGATAAGGATAATGGGAAACTGTTTTCGAATTATTGCATTGTCATACGTACGCAGTATACGTGGGCCCTTGATACGTGTGCAGAGATTCAAATTTATCAGATTTCTAGATATCGGTAAAAATTGAGCTTAAAGATTCCATTACATATATACATACGAGTACATACAACCCAAGCTAATAAAAGTGTATTAAAAAGCTGTTGTTTTACCATTTCACATATATGCATAAGGTGAAGAGAACCGATTTTAAAGCTCTTCCTTCTCCGTTTTATATTTTCCCAACTATATAGTTGGGAAAATATAAAACGGAGAAGGAAGAGAAAAAGAAAAAAGAAAATATTTTCTGCCTTAAAGTTAGTTAGTTTAAGTACACTGTAGCATGAATAACGGAACTCAACGCCGCACTTTGCCTAGCTAGTGCTAAATACTTCCCCAACTTAATTGAAAATCAAACCTATTACCAACGCATCTTTAGTTAGAAGCTGTCTGCTGAGCATAATGGTTACATAACCACGAGTTTACAAAATATCAACTGACCGAACGTTTTAGAGCGAGTAAACCGGTTATTTATAGAATTGTGTAAATAAATCATTATACGTCAACAGTAAGTATGATACTCGTAATATTTCGATTTGTAATTTACATGACGTCATACAACAACTATATACTATAAAGTAGTAGCTTATTGTATTTTTTTATTATTTATATGTATTATCTGTGTTTTGTATGAGACAAATATTTTATGTAAGTCCTTATTATAAAGCGAAACGAAGTGAATTTGGTAACTTCGTTCAGGTAAAATTGTTATACCTTACGTTTCATTCCACACGTAATAGGGTAGGCAGAGAAACGGATCTGGAGAGCTGGATACCTGTTAAGACAAACCGTTAACATTAAGACACTGTCAAGTAGAGGCTGTCAAATTTAAGGCCACACCAGAAAATTAAAATAAAAAAAGATTTTATTTTCTAACATGGAAAACAAATCCAGAACTTTAAGTCGCTTTCGCCCCTGTACCACGACTAGGATATAATTTTATATAATATGTGGACTATGAAATGTGGAAAACTACAGTTTTATGTACCCATAGAAATTTGGAGGAATTCTCTCATAAATATCATGTTTCAATGTAGTTTTTTCTATGCTTTATCTGTTAGATACTCAGCAAGAAAAGACTTTATGTCGTATGTGGAAGAACAACATTCAAGTTTATTGATTTTTTTTTTCAAGCATTTCTTTTATTTAGATGGGGTGAATAGGTCATACAGTTTCAGACTAACTTTATTATCAGTATTAGACTAACTTTATTACCCAACTTGCCTTACTCGTTACAATAATCCTGCTCCTTTCTGTCCTCGTAAACATCCCTAATGATCCTAATTCTCCTTCCTTTCTTCATTCAAGATTTAAGCTTTGGGCAGTCTTAGATCTGGTGTGGCCTACTATTTTTAAAGTGTTATTCCACACTTAGGAAAGAGAAATATTAAATTTTAAAAACGTAATAATTTGAACGAAGCAGGATTTGAACCCGCGCCTCTTGGAAACCGTACAAGCGCACTGATCACTAAGCCAGTCGTTCTCACCGAGCTCCGTCGAAATTTTTATACGCTTGTTACAACTTATTTATGTTGTTGGCATCTCTGTAGGGAGATTTTTACAAATTACCACTACCCAAAGACAATTCGTTAGAATTATCGTTTGGCAAGAGAGAATGCTATTTATTAAATATTTTTAATATTTTTAAAGTGTTATTCCACTCTTAGGAAAGAAAAATACTAAATTTTAAAAACGTATAAAAATTTGAACGAAGCAGGATTTGACTCGCGCCTCTTGGAAACCGTCCAAGCGCTCTGACCAACTAAGCCATTCGTTCTCACCGAGCTCCTTTGAAATTTAGTATTATTAGTTATTTTACATGTAGCTGATCTGTCAATATATTAGGCTGGAGTAGTGAAGACGAGTGTTACCGCATTGTAACGGATCCAAGGTATGCCCGTACCTATGGTCGCAAGTCCCAGGCACTGCTCCAAGTTTTAATATGAAATCATGAATTCGTTAAAGTACCAGAACTTAATTTTATTTATTTTAGATAAATTGTGTAGATAACTCATAAGTTATATCTACTGTTTCTGATGTTTGTCAACCTTACGATTGCCTGCCACCCTACCCGCTCGTACTTTTCCATTCCTTCATTTTGATTTCGAAACATCCGACGTATTATATAAAAAATATATTAATAGTAATATGATTAAGGGAATATATTTATTACCATAAATAGACTGGTAATTGCAAGCTGTAAGAATACAAAACTTAGACTGGTAATTGCAAGCTGTAAGAATTCAAATAGTTTTAATAAGGTATATGATTTGCGGAAATACTTTTTCTAAAAATAACTAGCAGTTTTATTTGACACATGAAAGTGTACAGTTCGGTATGTTCTGTATCCCGCACGTGGCAGGGTAGACAGAGGGAACTTGGGAGTCTAGTGTTAAGACACTGCGTTCACCTTACGTTCCCCACTTTCCGCCACATTTAAGGATGCATGTTGAGTGGCGGAATTCAACGCCGCGTTTTGCCTTGTGACCAGAGCGAGCAAATGAAAACATTAAATGTTTAAATTAAAAATATTAAATATTTCATTTCCTCGAATGGGAATCGAACCCAAAACATGTCGGTTACAGTTACACCTATGTGCTGCTGCGCCACGATAGGCCTCAGAAAATAACGTAATATAGTCTCACTCCATAAATTCACAATTTCCATGATTTACTATCTTCGCTATAAATATCTCAAAAGCTTGCAATTCTTTTCGTTCTTTTCAATTTTGTTGTTGTCCAGCTTGTTGAGAATAATAAGATAATTGCTAAAAAAATCCTTTGGCAAGAGAGAATGTTATTTATTAAATATTTTTACTAATTTTAAAGAGTAAATAACACTAGGTAAGAAAAATACGTATATATATGTAAGTTTCTGTAGAAAACGTACGCAAACGTGAGTTCAAATCTAATAATATATGTTTTCTAAATAAGTCTTTGGATTAACATCCTAAATTAGTAAAAATATTCTTTTATCTACATAAATATTTTTATTTTTACTGTCGTGGCGCAGCAGCACAAGCGTGTGACTGTATCCGACAGGTTGTGGGTTCGATCCCCGCTCGAGGAAATGAAATATTTAATGTTTCATTTCTTCGCTCTGGTAATAAGGCAAAAGCGTGGCGTTGAGTTCCGCCACTCAACACGCAATGCCTCAAATCACTAAGTTCCCAAGGGGAATGTGCGGGATACAGCGTGAAGGTGAAAGAAAAAGTATATATTTTTATACAGAACATATTGGCCCTCGATATGGCCTTAGAACCTTCTGATATAAAATTACACATATATATTTCACATTATATA
>DWMZ01005827.1:0-10703 GCA_018249855.1 Eueides tales michaeli | reverse complement strand
AGAAATGTCTGTAGTGTCAGTCCTACAGGAAGCTACCACCGGCTCGGAAGGCGGGTCTGCTGAGAAGAGCCGGCAAGAAACTCAACAGTTGCTCTTTTCAAAATATCAATTAAAGTAAATATATAACGTAGTTAGCTTCTTATTTTAGCGAGTGAGTACCAACAGCATTTAATCCCACGCATTCTTATCATGGTAATATTCTTGAATTGAATAATATGCTTTGACGTAGATGTATATAAAAGTTTAATGTTATGTATATTTGTTTTCTGCCACCCAAATTTCCTCTGTTTACCTTGTAACGTGGAAAATATTTAGAATATTAGTTAAAAATATGTCGAGCTCAACTATTAGAAAGTACTAGTGATAAGTCACTCTTATGTAACTTTTTGACCATTTTAGAACAATTTCATTATGTTTATCACCAGACACTTAAACATTTCTTACAAATTTAGATATCGCTAATTGAAAAATTCAATTTGTATGATTGATACATAGTGACGTCACGTGACTTTTGAACGTCCCACGTCATTGCTATACCTTTGAATAATATCTTGCTAAGCCCGATTTTGTTTGTCGCCTTTTATATCAATCGAAATTGTAAAGAAGACAATACTTCACGCTGTATCCCGCACCTGGCAGGGTAGAGAGAGGAAACTTGGGAACCTAGTGTTCAGACACTCCGTTCCGTTTCCTGATGCCCGCCGAATTTAAGGCATTGCGTGTTGAGTGGCGGAACTCAACGCCGCAAAAATAAAATTGACCTTTATTTTATTTTACCTCCATATTAGAGAAAAAATAGATCAGTTTCCGAAATAGATGAACCTTCTGATAAAAAAACGTATATTTTTGGGATTTCTATGCGATTTTTGTGTTTGCTTAGAATTTCATTAACGGGTTATTTTAAGTCGCCCATAATATGTTGACAAACAATATACTTATATGGAGTATATAACTAAATCAATCTAAGCGTGATCACGGACAACTGCAAAGTGTTCAAAACGTCGGGTTTCCAAAAGTGTTTAAAAATATGCGACTACTCCGTAATTGAATTAATAAATATTTGTTTCATTTTAAATAAACAAATCAATTTTTTTTGTAACCCGTGCATTTTATGCTTTTCTGAGTTTATTAATATGACAAATACGTCTCAAACACAGAGCAAAAAAGTTGTTATTAATCCTCCATTGAAATTAATTTTATATAGGTATATATAAAAATAAAAATCTAGATTAGTTAACTTGTTTATAATTAAATTGTTCTTAACTTCACGTTAACTTCACATTTATTTTGGACTTACTAACATAGTGTCAAGACACTACATTCCGTTTTCCATTTTCCGCCGAATTTGTGGCATTGCGTGTCGAGCAGTGAAACTTTACGGCGCACAATGTCTATTTGCCACGCAATGTCTCAGTTTCTCGGAATGTGGAGAATGTGTCGATATGTTTTGACATAAACGTCCCCATGTTCCTTCCCTGTCATATGCGGAATCCAATGAGAGTTTAAATAAACGGCGCTCTTTATTTGTTGCCCAATTTGTAAAAATATTCATAAACCTCGAGGCCTGTTGTGGTGCAGCGGCACAAGCGTGTGACTGTAACCGATAGGTTCTGGGTTCGATCCCCAGTCGAGGGAATGAAATATTTAATATTTTCAATTTAAATAATTAATGTTTCATTTCTTCGCTCTGGTAATAAGGCAAAGTGCGGCGTTGAGTTCCGCCACTCAAAGGAACAACGGAACGGAAGTGGAACGGAGTGTCTTAACACTAGGTTCCCGGGTTCCCTCTTCCTACCCTGCCTTGTGCGGGATACAGCGTGAAGCACAAAAAAAAATTAATAAACTTATATTTATATTCTTAAAAATATGCAAAATGCAACCAAATAAAAGAAAAACGCGTAGTAAAATATTAAAAAAAATACCTTATTGGACGACCTCATCGTTACGTAACGTATATATATACATACATACATACATAAAGAGTCAAGGAGAACTGGTCAATTGTACGCTGGTCGCTTTTCCTTTGTACCGCGATAATATACTGTGAGAATTTTTGTTGGTTATTAAATTATTATTATAATAAAATTTAGCTTTAATTTTAGAATTTTGTTCATAATATTTTTTTCTTTATTTACCTTTTTTCTGTCTTTTTTTTTGTTTTTTAGCTTCCGTGTGCCGTATTCTGCACATGGCAGGGTGGGCAGAGGAAGTTTGGGACACTAGCGTTAAGTTTCCTACATTTTTCTTTTATTCTGTTCTCTTCTTGTAATTCGCTTATGAATATAGTTAAGCGTAATAATACTATAAAAGTTTTCCAAGCGATACCTGTATATACCTACCGTACATTCTGTATGTAGTGTGGCTATACGCTAGCGCCTGGAACCTCCCTGAATCACTGTTCTAGTTTTTAGTTTAAACAGTAATATGATCAGTCGATTTTGTATGTATCATGTCAACACATATGTCTATAATTTAATTTTTAATTTTTTTACGTCACAAAACGCAGTATGATATTTTAACAGCTAATTATTTGGATAATTTTAAAAATTTAAAACAGCAACAGTAAAAGTTAAATAAAATATAATTATTTAAAGAAATTCTACAAGTAGTACAACAAACAAGCAACTAACTCTCGTAATACGCTTATAATTTATCGATCTTTATAGAAAGGTATGATTAATGTTGAAAGGCAAATTGTCAGTTCATTCTAATCAACAAAATATTTTAAATAAATTAGATATTCGATATCGTATTGTTTGCTTAAATATTGTTGGAATTACGGAGCCGTTGAGGGTTCTATTACCGTTCTGGTAGAATAATTGCGCGGTATTAAGTTCCGCCGCTCAACAGATAGTCAGATAGTGCACTCGAGTGCAAAACAGAGAACAATGTGTCTTTGTTTCTCTGTCACGGGAGAAATGTACGTTTCAGCGTGAAAATGCCAAAAAAAACACGAAGGACGTGAAATCTTTATAATATTTTTTTATTTATAGACATGTTGTATATAATGTTTCTTAACATACACAACAGTGATATTGACACCTATCTTCCTATTCGCGCTGCTTCACGCGGCGTCGTATTCCCTAACAATATTAGATGTAAGTATATATAATTGTATTACTTTTTTTTTATGTATATTTGTAATAGTACTCTAATAAAACAAATTGTGCTCGTGAGTGTGTGTATACACACTATAGTCCAGAAATTTCTTGGTTTGACAAGACAAATTTAACACAGAACTATAGTCCAGAATTAGAGTTACTTGCCTTGATTAAAGTTGCTTGTAGAGCTATTGTAAAAATAAAACACAGTATGTATAATGGCAATAAACAAAAATCGAATACTAAGAGTGTATGAATGTTCAAATATTGTATGAAAACTGAATTTCCCATAATAAAGCCATGAAAATGGAAATCAGTAGATTTCCAGTAAAGATATTGTTCAAATTAACTTCTTGGACTCTACAAGTTGACTAAAAATGTTTCTCTAATTATATAATACTTTAACTTTATGTTATTAAGTTCAACGAAATTAATAGGAGCTGATATAAAAGGAAAAATCAATAATGTAATATTTTTCATAAAATTTCAGACGTTAGGACAGAATTCAATGTGGGTAGCGCGGCTCTTGATCTCTCTAGTAGAGTTCCAGTCCCGCAACATCCTGCGCGCGGCCGCACTCGCTGAGATCGTGTTGTTCCCGCTCGTCGTGATAATGGCCCTCTTGTAAGTTATTTAACATTATACTGATTCTTTAACTATAATTAATTTCCTGTGTGTCTTGTGTTTGTTGTTCAAAACTATAGGTACAGAAATCATTACAGCCCTGCCGTCTTGGTTGGTTCCTTTTCAGCTCTTTCCGTTGTATTTGCTTATCTATGACATAGTTTCTTCTGCTTAGAGCGATATTCCTTATTCTCTTATTGAAGATTAATTTAAGGATGTTGCTGCTTAAACTCGGTTGAGAGATTTACCCACCAAAGTAGTAATGGATCACCATGTGAACTTTAGTTCCGGCAACTTATTCTTCTGGGAGGGTGAACAGCAATCTCAAGGTGGTGTCGGATTCATCGTCCACAAGTCCCTTGTAAAGAACATAGCAACCATCGAAAGTGTGTCGAGCAGGATGGAATACTTGATACTCAGAATATCCAAGTCACATTCAGATGACGAAGTTGAGGTTTTGTATGAGGACGTAAATAGAGCCATACATACCTTTAAAACTCACTTCACTGTTGTCATGGCTGACTTTAACTCGAAATTCGGCAGGAGAGGTCATTCAGACTTGAGAGTGGAGCAATTTAGTTATGGTCGACTTTCTGGAAAAGGAGGGATCCTTTATGATGAACTTCTTTTTCCTGAAGTCGCCTCAGTGCAAGTGGACCTGGATTAGCCCCAAAAGTACAGTCAAGAATGAGATAAACTCAGCCAACAAGAGGCACATCTTCAATGATATCTCCGTGATTCACACGGTAAAAATCGGAAGTGATCACCCACTGGTAAGAGGTACGTTAAAGATCGACATCAAAGTCGAAAGGGCTCAACTGACGAAGTCTACGCTCCAACCAAATAACGCCCATATCCAAAACCTTCAGAACTAGAATTGCAGAATCACTTCAGTGGTCTAGACGATTGCTTTACAGTGGACGATGTCAATAACAGGTTTGTGGAAACTGTCCATGAAGTGGGGTCGAAGTCGTTTACACAATGTAAAGTTAGACCTCAAAATCTTTCATTTCAGCATGGTGAGATAGGTAGACGTTATATCTCCGAAACTGTTTAATACCGCGTGAAAAGACGCCTTCAATCTTCTTGAATGGAAAGGATTCAGCATCAACATATCCCTCACCTTCGATTTGCAGATGATATCGTTGTCATGGCAGAATTGCTGGAGGATTTAGGCACTATGCTTGAAGACCTCAACAGAGTCTCCCAACAGCTGGGCTTTAAAATGAATATGGACAAAACGAGCTCATCCATGTCTATGTTGTGCCCACCCCTATAACCGTTGTGAACTCTGTTCCCGAAGTTGTCGACCCTTATATACTAGGTAAGTCCAACTCGGTTGGGCAACGTTTGGGAAACTTCGTCACATCTTTTCTTCCAAAATACCTCCAAAGTGCGTCAAGACGAAAGTCTTCAACCAGTGTGTGTTACCAGTGATGACTTATGGGACTGAAACTTGGTGTCTAACTATAGGCCTCATAAGAAAGCTCAAGGTCTGTCAACGAACTATGAAGAAGGCTAGGTGTTTCTCTTCGTGATAAAATCAGAAATGAGGAGATCCGTAGAAGAACAAAACTTACCGAAATAGCCCAATGGATTAGCAAGTTAAAGTGATAGTGGGCGGGGCACAGCTCAACGAACTGATGGCCTTTGGGGCCATAAGGTTCTCGAATGGAGACCACGAATGGGAAGGCGCAGTGTGGATCGGCCCCCATTCGATTGACTGACGACCTAGTAAGGGTCACAGGGAGCCGTTTAACACAGATCGCACAATCATCAAAATCGTCCGTATTGGAGGCGCATTGAGGAGGCTTACGACCAGCAGTGGACGTTGGTTAACTGATGACGATAGCAACCATTGTCATCCTTAAGTCAATCGACAATAGATAGCCGTAACGTAACTTAATTAAAGCTCTTTGAGCACATGATCGACATCAGGCTCCGCCGAAAGTTTTTGGTTTCTGAGTCTCAATATGGATTTCAGACAGGATCGAGTTCTATGGACGCCATTTTTGCCCTTAGAACTTTGATGGAAGCATACCAGAATTTTCGCTCTGCTTGTGGCTTTTTAAAACTGCTAGATGATATTTAACTGTATGCCTCGCCAATGTATCTGGTGGACATTGCGATCCAAAGGCCTATATTGGGATTATCTGAGATATGTATTAGTACTCCGCTTCCATGGTTAAGACTGTTGTTGGCGACACCAAACCTTTCCAGATGACAGTAGGGGATCACCAGGGCTTAGATCTTAGTCCATGCTTACAAAATTTGTTAGATATTGGCTCGGCTCACATCGAAGACAGCCTCCATGGCTGATAATGTATGCCGATGACATACCGATTGACGAGAACCGGATGATGCTAGAGCCTAAAGTGAACCTCTGGAAGGGTGACATTGAGAACGGCAGTCTTAAACTAATTGTGTCAAGGACAGTACCTGCCTTGCGGGAAACTGGACTCGAGCACTGTCCTGAACCAGCTGTTAAATTGGAAAAGTTCAGGTACCTCGGATTCGTTATGCACGAGTCTGGAAACATTGATCACGATGTTCATGGTCGGATAAGCGCTGCCTGAGCCAAACAGAGAAAGGTCATTGGTATGCTCTGCGATCGTAGAATACCGACCAAACTCAAGGGACTGATATACAAGAGCATTATTTGACCAGTTCTTTTATACGGCGGCGAGTGTAGGGCAGCAATATTTCGGCACACTCAGGAGCTTCACTTCTCGGAAATAAAGATACTGAGTCTTGGAGTGACATAGCGGATAAGTTGCGGCGTTTTTGAGGACGTCAAAGGTCGTGCAAATTAGAGTAGATTAAGTAGGAAGGCAGACCTTGGCACGGCACGCCGGGATTAATGCCAGGAAGAACAGCAAGACAACAAAGGGTCATTAGAATCATAACCCTACTCAATTATCTGTGAGGAGCTTAGCTTTGGGTAGAGATGCTTCTTACTGTGCGTTCTCTACCACGTTAATCATGGGGAGTGTTCTGTATAACCACCTGGTAACTGCCGTCGAATTTTCCAACCGCATAATCTGAAATATCCTCATTATCTGCATACTTGGAACCTACGCAACTGTGGAATAGGCTGCCTGCGGCAGTGTTTCCAGCTCAAATTGACATGGATAAAGTCAAAGTTCATTAATGACCTGTTCCACCAGCTTCTCTAGTGTTACTCGTCCGTGGGCGGCGGTATTCATTTACAATTAGGTGACCCGTGCGCTCGTTTGGCTTGTCTTTTTCATAAAAAAAAGTCTAGATCTATTCTGAGGCTATTCCGTGCATGGTGTCTCCCAACTATTTAACATTTGTCTTCTGTTGAGTAACTCCACCGTGGATTTCAGGCATATTGTGTTGTTTCTTGTTATGAACTTCACGTATGTATTTTTATTTTAATCTTTGTCAATTTCCAAGATTATAATTGCATATTTGGGATGGATTTAGTGGAATGTTTAAAAAATAAATGCACGCGTGCACTGTATAGGGTAAGAAGAAACAATCTAGTGTAAGACCTTACGTGTTCATTAAGCCGCGAAAATTGGATTGCGTGTTGGCCAAACTTAATTTGTGTTTTTTTACAGCGGCTACTGCGGTCTGATGACGCCGTTCGTGTACTACTACTTCGTGACGTGGCGCTACGCCTCGCGCCGCAACCCCTACACCCGCAACACCTTCCGCGAGCTGCGCGTGTTCACGGAGAGGGCCGCCGAGCGCCCCGCCCTCCCCGCGCCCCTCCGCGCCGCCCTCCTCGCCGCCGTGCGCCTCGCCTGCCGCGCCGCGCCGCCCGCCGACACCGCCGCGCAGTGAGTGTGTGTGTGTGTGCCGTGCGCCCCTAGTCCCCGCCCTCCCCGCGCCGCCCGCCGACACCGCCGCGCAGTGAGTGTGTGTGTGTGCCGTGCGCCCCTAGTCCCCGCCCTCCCCACGCCGCCCGCCGACACCGCCGCGCAGTGAGTGTGTGTGTGTGTGTGAGTGTGTGTGTGTGTGTGTGTGTTTGAGGGACGAGTGAATGTGTGTGCGAATCGCGAGCTCTTAGTCATTGCCATCCCCGCGCCTTACTCCGATACTGTAATACCATACCTATGTATTTGTTTAAGTAGTGTGGGTGAATAAATGTACTTTTAACACATAAATTCACACTGTGCTGGTGCGCTTCTAAGACTATGCCGTTGACAAACATTTGCTTTTGTGTATTTGGCATAACGCTGATGACACCATGCCACTGAAGATGGCTCTGAATATGTATACAATGTATTTTTCAATTGTTGATCTCTCTTGATCTCCGTCCATTTGGTTGATCTCTCGCCCAAATGGACGGAGATCAAGAGAGATCTTTGTTTGTGCTGATATATAACTCCAAGCGCACAACAAGCACCATTCCATTTAGTTTTCTTTCATTTCATTTTTTATGTGTACATTGAAATAATATGTTAATATTTCCTAAAATTTATCGAACATATATATATATATAAAAAAATATATATATTTAAACTAGACTATCCAGATATTATAATATATTTCTCATTTCAGATAATGTGTGACCGACACAATGAGTGCTGACTCCACTTGCAAAGTCTTCAGTAAGACTGTCTTCTGTTAAGTTCTCGCTTCGTTTCCACACAAATTTATATATTTTACATCTCTGTTAATTAAATATAACAAAAATCACTTAAAACGCATTTAATAATTCAAACAATAATTTTGTAAATTCTTCATATAATTATACTTCAACATTATGTCACAAAACATCTTTCTCATATGTACAATTAAAAAAAGAATGTATAATTTGTATTTTTATATAATAAATAAAAATATATGTTCATATAAAGCGGGTATGGGTTTTAAATTAATAATTTAATGGAGTTTTTATTATTATCTGTGTAAATCAATATAGATTATATAAACCTATAATAATACATTTGGATTAAAAAATTAAGGTCGTGGACTAATTTAAAAAAAATAAGTCATTAAGTATTGAAGAACTCATTTTTTTTGTTAATTGTTAAGGGACGATTATGGTATTATGATTTTATGAACAACCTTGGTCCAATTTAAGTTAGATTTAGGAATAGCTTAAATGAATTTATATTATAAGACAGATTTGTTGTAAATTTCCTATACTATTTCTATTTTCTATTTAAATAAACATATTGAATAGCTTTTATAAGCTCTCGATACAGACAAATAAAGTGTTTGAGGTGATTTTAAAGTAAATCTGAATTTCCGTTACGTTTGTGTTTAAGTATCTGCACGTGGTTTGGGTGAATGTAGCCTGGATTTTTTAAATATAATGTTGGTAAGAAATTCTGTGTTTTATTTTTAATGGACCCCGTTTGATTGTAGGTAAATTATGCGTGTTGCTTCTATTAAAATAAAATGATGATATAATGATGAATAAAAGAATTATTATTTAAATACTTAATTTTTTTATATAAGCTCTTAGTTTATTAAGTTTATTAAGAAACCAAAAAAACTAATAACTTTTTAAGATTTATATAATGCCAAGATGAATTTGATTACAATAGCATGCATAGTTTTTGTCCTTGAAATGAAAACTTTTTTATATTATTTAAAATGCACCAAGTTTAAAAAAAATATAGAAAAAAAAACAAACACATGGCAAAATATATATTTTTATACAACATATAAAAAACGAATGCCTAAAAATATTTAATAACAGCCTTCATTCGCTCTTTTTGTATTTATTTGTGTCTGACTCTGTAACAGATTAGCATAACCTAAGATAACCTAATATGCCTGCTTTTCAAATGCTTTAAAGCTACGCTTGTTCGATCTAAAGCATTTGGGTTTTTAATAATCTTAATTTCACGTGATACGGTTGTAGAACAAGGTTTTATTATAACAAATATTTATGCTTTAATATAAAGCTATATATTCATCTTCATCAGATATTTTAGTGTATAAGATGAAGAGCTTCACAAGCTCAGATATTAACCTCACCATATATATGGACACGGCACTACACTAATGTGTGGTTTCATAGGAATTACGTTCCACGCGGCACAAATCTGTGGAATGCCCTTTCTGAAGCGTCGACCTTCAAAAAGCGCGTCTACCTCCTGTCCTTTTACCTTGGGTGCATTTGGGCCTCACCAGGTGCACCCATAAGATCGGGTGGTTGCAAACTGATTCCATTATCCGCTTTGGAGGGTATCTGCGTTCAAAAAGGCGCGGCTGCACGGACAGTAGTAAGGCAGAGGTGAGCTTTAATTAGCGCCTCGGCGACTGCATCTCTGCGTGCTCAGAGGAATCTGAGCAACACGGGCCTTGGCTGTTCAGATACCCGGGGACAGTCAGGTGGCACCCACGGGTCCGGTGCGATTTCAGCCCGAAGTACTACCACGTAATTGGTAGGTCAGACCTGCTGAATGGTCTCGGCAACCGGTGTAAAGCCGGGAAGCAGGTATACTGGACCCACCTGGTGTGACTTCGGGTTGGTACAGGAGGACAGTATCACATAAACCTCTCATACAATAAATCCTAGTAATCCAATTGCTATTATAGCATAAATTATACCTAAACAGCCAAAAGTTTCTTTTTTTCCTCTTTCTTGAGAAATAATATGAGAAATTATCCCAAAACCAGGTAAAATTAAAATATAAACTTCAGGATGACCAAAAAATCAAAATAAATGTTATTTTCAGTGGAAACTTTATTGATTTATGTTAAATTTTTGTAATTATATTGTATAAGTGTTATTGTAATTGTATGTTTCCCAAACATTAATAAAATAAAATAAAATAAAATAAGAGAGAGAGGGCTTTGTCCGTCTACCTTGGCGGCCGGCAACGCGCCTGTACCACTTACCATCGGGTGACACGTACGCTCTGTTATATATGTACTATGTATATGTTAACGCTTACCACCCCTATTCATAAAGCCTAGCCAGCACCTTTGACAGCTTATAGCATTCGAGTCTGTGAATTGTTTTTAGTTCGTATCCATCATCCACGC
>DWMZ01005826.1:0-10704 GCA_018249855.1 Eueides tales michaeli | reverse complement strand
ACGACTCCATCAGAACCAGAGTGATTCTATTCTAGGCCAGAATCACATGGCATAAACTTCGTTAATTAAAAAATATCAATAGATCGAAGGCTGTGGTGGAGTTGGGAATTGAGGCCTGTCGTGGCGCTGGGGCACAAATGTGTGTCTGTAAATGCGCTAGGTTGCGGGTTTGATCCTTATTCAAGGAAATAAAATATTGAATATTTTTAAATGAAATATTCATTGTTTTCATTTCTTCACTCTCGTTACAAAACAAACCGCGGTGTTGATTTCCGCTATTATATACGCAAAGCCTCAAAAGGCAGAAAGTGAGGAGTGGAACGGAGTGTCTTAGCACTAATCTAGTGCTAAGACACTTCGTTCAACTCCGAGTTCCCTATACCTGTCCTACCATGTGCGGGATACAGCGTGTAAGACAGAAAAAAATATATAGCTTTAGTGAATGTATTTATATCTTATATGATTTATGAACAGAGTGTCGGGTCACAATATATTCGTGATGCAACGTGAAGCTACAACGAAAATAACTGTTTTCGTAAAAGGAACTATTTTTTTGTAAAATTTGAGGTTATATTAACTAAATATTTATTCCAATTTTGTGGTATACTGCAGTTAGTATTGTATAGTTAAAAGTGTAGATAAATGCATATTCATATCTGCATTAAATAAACAAAATATATGTATGCGAGATTGTTTTGTAACATGTTAAATGTTCCAAGGTTTCATAATAATAGTTACTTTACATTTTTATACTGAGTTCCCTCAGGATAACGGAGGGATGTTTATTAGATAAATATCTGAGTACGTGGAGACTTCCGTATACGTGTAAAAAATACAACAATATATATCTTTCGGGAAATCGTTTCTTTTTAATATTTTTTCAAGAAATTTTGGCTCCTTTTTATGAAAAAAGATATAAGGACTTGTAGAATATAATAATTTTACAAAAGTATATATAAAAACTTACATATTGCCAGTATCGACTCTACCTTATTTTTATTAAAATTGGGTCGATAACATCAATATTTACATGTGTTTTTTATAATTATTAGTTTAATCTTTTTTTTCAGCTTCAAGCTATGGTAGGGTAGACAGAGGGAAATTGGGAATCTTGTGTAAAGACACTCCGCCAAATTTGAGGCATTGTGTGTTGAGTGGCGGAACTCAACGCTGCGCTTTCCCCTTGTTACCAGAGCGAAGGAATGAAACATTAAATGTTTTCTATATTTCATTTCCTGAAGTGGGGATCGAATCCACAACCTGTCGGTTACAGTCCACGCTTATGCGCACGCCGATGCGTCATGACAGTCCTCAGGACAGTTCTCAGGACTTTATTCTGTTTAATATATTTTGAATTGCATTTAGTATGACATAAATATAGATGTGAACGTTGTTTGTGGGTTCAAGTCCCTATTATTAAGTTACATTTAAATTTTCACTTCTAAAAACTTCTTTTTCTACGTAATTCGGCATGTGACTCGATGGTACACAATATTCAATGTGATTCATAACATTCTTCTATTTCGATTGTTCTCAAAGCAAAGAAAATAAAAATAAGAAATATTTCATTTCCTCAAGTAGGGATCGAACCCACAACTTATCGGACGCCTATGCTCCCGTGCTAAGAAAGGCAGAACTAGAACAAGAACTGACTTTATCTAAAGATATATTACATTTTTGATCATTTTATAACTAATCTATTTAGTTTTTTAATATATAGATTTGTTGAAAAATGAAATCGTGTGGCAACCCTAGTGTGATGTAAGAATGCGTGCGCCGGCGCCACCAAGAAAGCCAACAGATGGTCAATGTATTGTTTTTAATCGTTGCTCAACTATGTTGTTATTGTAATTGCGTTTCATTAATTATCTTCTATAGTCACGTTTTATGCAATCGTTAATCAAAGTAAATGACAAACGAAAAATTAAAATAACTATAACAATTTCCTTTCTATTACTATATTAGATTTAGTTTTTTTTTATCTTTTTTTGGAATTTTAAAAGAAACTGACGTTAAAGTAATATACGTGAAATATATTAATCGATAGTTTAGTTTTTCCATGTTCCTGTAGGAAAATAGAGAAATCTTATCTGATTTACTTATGTACATGCTTGTATGCTTAATTTCTAAGTCCATTAGTTTCATCTGTGCCTGTCAGTCATTCGATAACGAAAAGTTTATTCCTAAATAGGGAAATATATATTTCTCTGTATAGGTTATATTGCGAACATTATATATTAAAGCATAACATATCTATATATAATATCGATCAATTTACTGCCATTTATTTCCATGTTAAGTCACGTATACTTCGCCTTCTGCTGACTTAAAGGTATACTGAATGGTAAAATGAAGTTACACTATAAAATATGGTAACGTAATTAATAATTAACTTACTGGTACCCCTGAGCTAGGTACATAACAACTGCACAATTATAGGGTTTAAATAAACATAATAAATACGATTATATAATATCAACTATGAACTAAATTTTTAATATACTTATTTTTTTTCCTTTTTTTTAGCTTCACGCTGTATCCCGCACTAGGCAGGGTAGGCAGCGGGAACCCGGGAACCTAGTGTTAAGACACTCCGTTCCACTTCCATTCCCCACTTTCCGCCGAATTTGAGGCATTGCGTGTTGAGTGGCGGAACTAAACGCCGCGCTTTTACCGTATGCTAGGGCGAAGTAATGAAACATAAAATATTTTAAATTGAAAGTGTTCAATATTTCATTTCCTCGACTGGGGATCGAACCCAGAACCTGTCGGTTACAGCCACACGCTTATGCCGCTGCGCCACGACAGGCCTCATAGAACTCTTACTGACATTTGATAAGTGTATTAGATATTATTATTATTATTTAGCTTGAAGCTGTAACTCAAATATATAGCAGGGTGAGCAGATGCAACTTTTCTGTAAAATTCTTAATGCATTCCGTTTTCAGTGACCAAAATTGATGCCGCGCTTTGCCTCGTTACCACAGTATTGAAATATGAAAATATTCAATAATTCATTTCTTTCCTTGTGGAAACCGAACCTATTACCGTCGCATCGCATTTACAATCGCAAACTCATGTCGTACGTTATTATTTCAAATAACAGCAAAAACTAAAAAAATGTATTAAAAAATTCAATTGCATAGCCATTCTTCATATTTCGATATGAAATTAGAATAGTTTCACATACAATACGTATAGCTATGTACAATTGTTACATACATTTCAAAAGCGCTAACAAACCAAACATGACTAGCTATTGCATTTACAAATTAGAACGTCCCGTGGGAATAGTGGAGCAATTTCGAAATATGTAAACAGGGGTTAACAATATTAGTTTTGGTTTTTGACACTTCTGTTATAATTTTTATATTTTGTTTTTATTTAAGGCATGTCGTGACGCAGGGGCACAACGTGCGTGTTAGCGTGACGGGTCGTGGGTTCTATCCTATGTCAGGAAATGAAATATTTAATATTTTAATTTCTGGGATGTGGTAATAAGGCAGAGTGCGGCGTTTAGTTCCGCTATTCCACGAGCATTGCCTCAAATCAGGTTGAAAATGGAGAACGGAATTGACCCGTACACTCGTTTGCCGTCTTTTCCATAAAAAAAAACCCGCAACGTTTGCAGACAGATCCTGTGTTGCTGCGCCTCGTTGCATTTTTAATTATTAATATTTAAATGTATCTACTATAAATTTAAACAAAAATAGATTTTACACAATTTCTTTACTTCTTTTTGCGTATTGTAAACTTCTGCCGTTTCATTTTGTATTTGGTTTTCTTTTTTTATTAAAATATAGAGAATTTGAATATTTTAAAAAACATTGCCTTTGAAAACTAAAACGACAATAAACATTAACTATATTTTTTCTACTAGTATTTTTTTTTGTTTACATTTTTCACAGTAAAAAATATATAGAACATTGTATACTTATTAAATTACCAGCGACATTTGATTCATAAAATTTTGTAGAAGAAAAAAATATGACGTTGAAATATGAAGCTTACGGCTAACGAGGCAGAAAAAGGAAATTTAAAATATGTCTAAAGATTTTCCTCTTTATAAATTTAGCGAGATAAATAATCAACAAGCAAATGAAAATAGTCAAGGTGGTGTCTTGACCTTGGGTTCTCAGTGGCTACCTTGCCTCATGCGGGAAAAAGCGTGAAAGCGTTGCTTAAAAGTAAAAAAACCGACTAAGTGTGCTCACCGCGAAGGGTGAGAAAAGATCTGTGTGTGTGTGCGTGTGCGTGGGTGTGGGTGTGACCTTTTATTTTATTTATTTATTTATTTTAATCTCTGCTATCTATTATGTAATAACTTAAATATATATAAACGGCTTCTCTAAATGTAACTTACTCCTTTTCAACTGTTTTTACTGGCATGATAAGTCGAATTAATTAATTGTTAACGGCCAGCAACGCACCTGTAGCTCCTCTGGTGTTACACGGGGCTGTAGGCGGCGGTGATCACTCAGCATCAGGTAACCTGTACGCTCGTTTGCCTTAGCTTTTCCATAGAAAAATAATTATAAAACTATTATAGAAACACGATTTTAAGTTTAAACTCGGTATTTTTACTAATAGTACAACTTTCCATCTATCTTCCTAAGACTAGCTTGATGGGACTATAGTATTATAATATTAACATCTTTATATATTTGTTATTATTTATTAATTTGGTATAAATATCAATATAAATCGAAAAAGTTTGTAATGATGTTACAATAATTCTTAACATTACAATTTTAATAAAATGGAAAAAAGTTACCATATTTCATAGTGGTCCAAGGTTTAGAACGAGCATGTAATTCATATTCTTAGATATTTAATTTGTTTGCTCGATCTTATTGAGATGTGTTAAAAACAATTTTTTTTCACATAAAAAAATATTTACTGTGGAGTAAGATATATATTTGGAGTAAGATATATATTTTAAAATTTTCATACATTTACACGCATGGCACAGGCTCAGCTATTGTAAAACTAATCTCTTGACACTCGTGTGACGCGTGGGTTGTAGGATGTTTCCAGTTCCATCGAGCTTTGGATTTGATATGGCTTTATATTCTATCTACTTAGAGAAATCTTTATTAATTATTCTGCATAGTTAGATCAAAATTATTATTGCTTTTTTTTGTCTTATATGTTAATTTTCAATAAGTATATATTTATTTATGCAACGATATTAAAATAATTACGGTGAATTGTGTATAATGAAATCATATAACACTTTTGCAACGCTTGCGCTTCTCATTTTTCGGTGGAAAACCTAAACACCGCGATTTGCCTCGTTACTAGAGCTAGGAACCCGCCCGCGGCATCGCTCGCTTAAATATTACACAATTTTATTTATTAATTTCAACTACACTCTTGTTATAATAACATTATCACTTTTAATACAAAATCTATACATTGAAAACTAAAATTTCAGCTAACATTAGCGCGTACAAACACATAGACAAATACTCTTACATTAATAAACGTACCCCTTAGCCAAGACAAGCCGCATATAACATGATTCACGCATGGCACGCCAAGGCATGGTAATTATAAATAATAGCTTTAGACATACATGCTTTTAAGCTAGCATAGTCATCGTCAATTAGAAGAACAATTAATTTAATTGTTATATAACGGAAACAGAAGCTATTAAAGCTTAAAGCTTAATTTGGCATTCCGTTATGTCACAATTCCTTACTGCCTTATAGGGATTTTTGTCGAATTCCTTAATTTCTCTCCACCATACATCAAAGTGACCTGAATTGTGACAAACACTTACATATTTGGTTTAACCTTAAAATTGGATACTTTTAAGTATTTTTTTTATAAAAAGTTATTTTTGAAGTATCAGGCAAAAATATTTATTAATATGTACATAGATTGAGGCATGTTGTGGGTTCGATCCCCACTCGAGCTAATGAAATATTTAATGATTTCAAATTAAATATTCAATGTTTCCATTTCTTTCCACTGGTCATAAAGCAAAGTGTTGCGTTGAGTTCCGCCATTCAACACGCAATGCTTCTAAATCGGCGGAAGTCGGAAACGGATAGTAGTGTCTTAACACTAGGTTCCCAAGTTCCCTGTGTCTACCCTACCATGTGCGGGATACAGCGTGAAGCGAAAAAAATAAACCTCTATCTACTACTAATATTCTCACTCACTCACTCACTCAGTTTCACGCTGTATCCCGCACATGGCAGGGTAGGCAGTGGGAACTTGGGAAACTAGCGTTAAGACACTCCGTTCCACGTCCATTCCCCACTTTCCGCCGAATTTAAGGTATTGCGTGTTGAGTGGCGGAACTCAACGCCGCGCTTTTTGCCTGATTACCAGAGCGAAGAAATGAAATAATAAATATTTAAATTGAAAATATTAAATATTTTATTTCCTCGAGTGGGGATCGAACCCATTACCTGTCGGTTACATTCACACGCTTGTGCCGCTGCGCCACAACAGGCCTAATTTTCTCATATTCGCAAAAATACGTTCCTGGTTCCTGGGTGAGCAAAACATAACACAGCGTTTGCCTATCTATATAGTTACTGTCCTAAAATTTAATAATGCAGACCTTATACTTATTTTATTAATTAATTATAAGCATAAGCATAAGCAATGCATTACTTTTGAAAGAACACTGACAAGCCTATTTTTGCATACCATCTTAGCTATACTACTAATCTATATAGTACTACTCCGTTTAGGGGATACACTGGCTTCCAACTTTTGAGAAATTGCATATTAAACAAAGGGAAAAGATATCTCTTTTTCGTAGAAAATAATTAAAATATTTTCCTTTTAAAATCACCATTATTTTCGTAAAAAAACAGTATCTATACCAACTGAAACAGTATTTTACTGAAAATTCTGAAGTGTTTTAAGACAAGGTTCCCAAGTTTCCTCTGTCTACCTTGCCATGTGCGGGTTACAGCGAGAAAGATCTTGAGAAAAGAAAAAGCTTCCTGAACATTATGAAAACTGTGAACTACACTATATAGAATATATTTAACACTTTCATACTCCAGTCAGTTCCTAAACAAACTTCTATTATGCACCTGTAGAGTAATGTAACAATACTATGTCCTTGGCAGATTTGAATAAACCCATATGAGTCGCCTCACTACTTTTCAAATATAAAAACAGTTATATACTGCTTTTTTGTATTTTTAACTTTATTACATAAGTAATAGGAGCTTTATTCAAAGTGACGAAAATAAAATGTTTTACAGTGGCAATATATGGTAAGTGTCATCTTTAAGAGGCAAGTCTGAAATAACGCTTAAGTTTCTAAGTATTTTTTTTTATGGAAAAGACACGGCAAACTAGCGTACAGGTCACCTGGATGCTAAGTAATCACCGCCGCCCACTGGCTCGTGTAGCATCAGAGGAGCTACAGGTGCCTTGCCGGTCTGTAAGGTGTATGAGCACCGGGGCCCGGCATTACCCAATGCGAAACGCAGTTGCCAAGGCCACTACTTAACGCCTTTTTTGAATGCCGGGGGTAGTAACAATCCGGTCGAGTCTGTCATTGCTGACAACGTGACTCTCCCAGTCGTACTTTAGTCGCCTCTTACGACACCATCATTATCAGGGTGATCATATTCTAAGCCAGAATCACACGGCTCAAGACAGCTTTTTGGATGTAACAGTGGTTACATATTGTATTAATAGTGATTAATACAACTTAAAAAATAGATGTACTCATACATTACTGCATGATTTAAATCAATATATTTTCTCAGACTACATAAGATAAAATTTCTGTTACTTAAAAAATATAGAGATTTATTCTTTTAATTTACAGCCAAGATTGTCTCATCACTAAATGGAAAAAAATAGTTTTAAGTTTAAGAATCGGCGGAATAAGATGACAGATCTGTATAAATAATAAACAATGTACACATTGCTCGAAACTTGGAACGGCTATAAGCGCTTTGTTTCAAGCATATTTTGATTTATTGCAGCTATTCTATTTTGAGAAATGAGATGGTTTTTCTTCTTTTCAACAGCAGTGAAAGTATTCATTTTGACAAATTGAAAATGCCTTGTTAGCATTAACATTTTATGTACTTAAATAATTTCCATTTTTTTTGTTTCACCCTGTATCCCGCATTTGGCAAAGTAGATAGAGAGAATATGGGAATCTAGTGTTAAGACACTCTGTTCCAAGTGTTGCCACTTAATGGGTACGGAACGTTCCCCACTTTCTGTCGAATTTGAGGCATTGAAAGTCAGTTAAAATTAATCTGAACAAATCTAAATGACTTCGGTTAAGCCTATAATAATGAAGAGTTAGTTTGATCTAATACGCTAATCTCAGGAATTAGTTCGAAATGAAAAAATATTGTTTTATTTGATGGTCAATTTATTGAGTAATACATTCTTATTCTTCTCATCATACAGGCTTTTTACATTGCGTTAATAGCGGTCGTAGATACCTCAGGCAACAAAATTGAGTGTTGCGATGAAGCAAGTAAACGCCAATAAATTATAATATTATTTTTTATTTGCGGCCTGTTGTAGCTCAGAGGTACGAGCGTGCGAATGTAAACATTTCCATTCATTCGCTTTGATAACGAAACTAAGCGTGTTGATGAGTTAAATGCCTCCAGAATTGGGCGGGAAGTGCTTAACAATAGGTTCCCAAGTTCCCCTGCCATGTGCGAGATATACTATGAAGCTAAAAAATATTATATTTAATGGAAAGCAATTTAACTTCATATTTTACCCTTACCCAAGCGTTTGCTCAACTAACACTTTGTAACAAGTGGCAGAAGGTAATTAATAATAGTGGCGCTCGTACCTAACCAAGGCCAAAACTTAAGCCATCATATAAATTATTCCCTTCCTGGTAAGATTAACGCCTACGGGTCGACATTTGAAATCGCAAGTCTCAAATCCCTTACGAACACTGATACTTAAAAGTTCACAACTATATAGGTACATTTCAATGAGGCCTTATTGGTTGGAGCTTTATACCTATCGTTGCAGATTCAAGTTTTATTATGGTAAACTTTTCGTATACTTTTCTTTATCTTTTCTTTGCAAAATTGGCATTGGTAGAATCGGAGTAATTGGGTAATATCGAGGAAGGAAGTAGTAGCTCGAACTTACAACTTAGGTCACAAATTTTAGATACTATTTTGCTCTGTCTTTGTTTCTCTACTGTTTTTATGACTATATTGCTTAATTGTTATCGCAAACTTTCTTAGAAGATTTAACAGTTGACATATTTGTTCCAAAATATTTAATGGAAGTGTTGGTTAAAAATAACTGATATAGTGGAAGATATAAGGACCTGATATAGTGAAATAATTATTATTATATAATAGAGTTGTCAAATTATAAATATAATAATTCTAAATGATGACAAGTTTTCATTGTAAACGACTGAACAACTTGCGCGTGTAATTGTAAACGCGAAACAAACTGTCGCTATTTAATATTTACATTTCTCTGATAGCAATGCCAACCGCGGCGTTAAGTTCTGCCACTCAGCACACAATGCCTTCAAATCACTAAAAAAAGAAAGTAAAGAGTGTCATTACACTAGGTGCCCAGGTTCCCTGTGCCTATCCTGCCATGTGTGGGATGCAACGGGAAAAAAATAACATTGAATCACCTTTGCAGCAAAACTGTAGCTGCCCCGACTCAGACGATAAGGCGATAAGAATGAAAATCACATATATAACTCAGTTACCTGTAATGGATTGCCGGGTAAATAATATATTAGTATCAAACAAGGCGATGTTTCTATTTACACAGAATTGGCTTTACGCGAGCGAGGTCCGGTCGCGATTGCTTTCTACCAAATTACTAGGTACAGATGAGTTTGCCTATTGATTGCTATATAGATTATATCAGTTATCTTCGAGTTTTTCTTGTATTTGGTTATAGATTTTCTATTCTTCTCTCTCTTCATTTTTTTTATTTATTTCTAACAAGGATTTAGGTTACGGTTACGACAGGGTAAGATTTTTACTGTTTTTAAAGTGTTATTCCACACTTAGGAAAGAAAAATACTAAATTTAAAAACGTATAAAATTTTGAACTATGCAGGATTTGAACCCGCGCCTCGTGGAATCCGTCCAAAAGAGATAAGATTTTTTGCTGTGACATAGTGATAATGGAAAGCGTCACGTTTTCCCCGCAATGTAGAACGTTCGAACAATTACGTATTGAGTAGCGTAACTCAACCCTGCTCTTTGTTTACCAGAGTGAGAAAGGAAAATAAGTATAATCACTTCCTCCAAGTGAAGATCTGCCCATAACCACAAGGATTCACAATCAGCGCTGCGCCCTGCCCCTCGATGGCCTCTATACTACGATCATTTTTAATGTTTATAAACAATGTAATAAGTTTTTTATCAGTATGAATTTCTCACTTTATCTAAAATACTGAAATAAATAAGTGTAAACTTTAAAATTCATATTTCGAAAAATATTTTAAATATCAAAATTTTATTTAACTTGAATTCCCCACGGAAGTGTTACGTCAGGCTTTTTAAAGCACCTTGATGTCTTCATACATACATATTTAATTTTTATTCTAACCAGGCAAAAGCCAGATTCAAGAAACTAGTTGTGGAAACAAGAGCAGGTGATAAATCTCCTTAAGCCGTGATTGCCTCTGCTGTTATTGTGATTTATTTGCACATTTTCCTCACTGCGCCTGTTATAGTGTATGCGAATTACTTT
>DWMZ01005825.1:0-10705 GCA_018249855.1 Eueides tales michaeli | reverse complement strand
TTAACTCAAAGATATTTAACCGTAATTTTGTATTTAAAGTCTTTTTTGTAATTTTAATTGAACACGCTAAATACAATCAATAACAATAAACACAAAAAGAATTCATGTCTCTTTAATGGTACGCAAATAATTTTATATATTTATCGAAATCACCGAAGCCCTATTTTTTATTATATATTTTGTAACCACTAACAATAGAACATCATTAGAATTCTGTAGAGCTATACAACAAAATTGATTTATTTCAGCACAGCTTTATAGTAAAAGTTCGTCTTGTTTAGATAATTAATTGAAATGTACTTTTGAAGTTAGTTTTCAACAAAATCTCGTTTCAAGCTAACGAGTAGAACTAAGCTTTTACCAAGTAATAGAAAAAATGCATAATATAGTTACAATTTTGAACCCCTTTCATGTAGGTGCTGATACCTGTAAATTCCTGTAGTTTAAATTATTAAAATTCCGTGTTGCACAAGTATCTTGCCCCATCTGTAATAGTGGCACGTCTCACGCCACGTATGACGTAACTTTTGATGTTAGTCAGTATACCAAGTCATTATATATGTTAGTCAGTATATCAAGACTTATTATTATCTGTGATCATTCAAATTAAGCAGTTAATTAGTTCGCGCTGATATATGGTTTCAGTTTCCGGTGACGTTTGATACATATTAAATAAATTTTGCCGTGACGTGCTAGCCAATGAAATTTGTCTAATCAGTCAATGAACTGCAATACTTATCAATTTAGTAGGCAGTGAGACGAATAAAGGTCTCTGTCTATTTATTATTAAAGTACCTATTTTTTATTTGATAATCTGACAAGAAAAGGACAAGAAAGGTCAAGTAAAAGTAAGTATTCTATACATTATTTTTTAATTTCATTGAATGTTTGTGTGCCCATTATTTGTTTTGTGTTATAAACAAATCCAAAACAGCGTGATATATATATATATATATATATATATATATATATATATATATATATATATATATATATATATATATATATATATATATATTACGTTTGATCTTAACGTAATACACATAATTTGTTTCTCTCTAAATAAACTAAAAACAAAGCTAATTTCCGCTATTTAGCACGCCATATAAAGTGTCATCACAATAAGTTACACTAAATTATTTCTTGCCAGAAACTATACTACACTAAAGAAAGTTAATGCTCATCTCACCTATAAATATCAACAAAATTAGAAGATAATACGGGCCAGTGTAGTTGTAAACTAATATCAGTATTCCTATTAAGATTGCGTGCATCAACCTATAAAGTGCTCTACTCGATCGTTTTAACCGATAAATAAATAAGGTTTGTAATCCAATAATGATGTTATTATTGTTTTCTTAACTATTTATTGCATTCTTTGGAGCAATTTTATGTATGGGTGTTTTAGTGTTTATTTTTAAAAAAAACAAAATTTATACATTATTATGTATTTGTAAATTAGGGGAATTTTACTTCTCCTTTTATTATCAAAGGAGGAGTTCAAAGACAAGTATATTATAAAGTGATTAAAAAAATCTTTTTGAAAACAATATTTTTTAGAAATGAAGATTGTTGCTCAAGATTTTTTTCGATTCAATTTTTTGTTCAGTTTTGCAAATTATTTTTGTCCCTTTTTTGATACCCATAGCAGATGCGCTGTGCAAAAATTCGTAATCTATCGTGAAAATACATTAACAATAACAAATACTAAGGAAATATATTATATGGCGCTTGGTATAAAGAACTGTGACCACATATTTTCATTTCTGAAGCTATATTATATTGTTTTGTATTTCGGTCGCTAATAAAAACTTTTTATAGCCCCGCAAGATGATATTACACAAAAGCATAAAGAAGGGTTATATATGTATATGTACTCATGGAAGCGGAGACCAAACTTCAGTAATATATCATGCAAATAATTACCATATTTTCAGTCAGAGGCCGTCATGGCGCGGAGGCACCAGCGTGCAACTGTAAATGGTTGTGAGTTACTTTTGGGGGAAATGAAGTCTATATCTTCACTTCATTACTAATATTATAAAGTGTACTTTGCTACTAGAACTTTGGATAGCCCATTTACCAAGGAATACTATATATTATATAACATGACGATAGATCTCAACCTATAGAAAAAAATTAAAATTGTTGAAAGAACCGGTGAACTCAATAAGTTCTTGGCGGGAGTACGAGTACGACGGAATGGTTCATATTTTAAAGATCCTAAAAAGGCTGCGATAACATATGTCTATCTCCTAAGGACAAGCCATAATAAGAGTATGTATGTTTGATTAGTTGAATGCGCTAATTTCTGAAACTATTGTAGTTATTTTTCGAGGAGTGCTGTAGGTTATTTAGATAACACTTTTAATAAAGAGAGAGCAGAGTGATAATATCAGTCTTCTTTAGGTTTTTACTTTAGTAGCGTATAGAATTATTTATATGTTAGCATAAATACGAACAATATAAATAAGTTGTAACAGTATGAGAACGTATAGCTTAAATATTAGAGCGCATGGACGGATTCAAAGAGTGGTTGGTTCAAATCCTGCTACGTTCAAATTTTTATCCGTTTCTAAATATATATTACTAAACGTTTTGATGCATTTGATACAGCAATGAAACCCACTGATCAGAGTTCTTGGAATATATCATACGTTAAACAAAATTCCTACATATTTCTATTTATCAAAGCCGCATGTAAAATTTAATAGTTATACATCGAGGTTTGCTTAGAATACATTAAGTTTATAACACATTCAGGATATTTATATATTTTTGGAAACAATCAATAATAGTTTTGGTTTAATAACTGTTGTAATTGTAAGTAATGAAGTTAAAATATTTTATCAAAAGTTTATTTAGCACTCTTGCAAAATGCTAAACACCAAGTTATTTCACTAGCGAAATGAACGTAAATAGCAAAAGCAAAACATTTATATAGCTTACTTTTCCAGAGAGTTCTAAACAAAGCTGTCATGTATATATTTGTTTTAATGACAAGATTTTAGATAACGTTAGTAACATATTAATATTTCGTCCTAGATTAGGGAACCACATATTTTTTTTATTTTTCTGCACGTTTCACATTGTGTAGGATATATTATATTGTAAGGTATTTCCAAACAGCGTCATGTACATAACAAGTTTCCAACTATCGTCATCTACTATTTCCCGATAGCTTATAAAAAGGGTGCAATCGAAAGGAACTGTCTCTTTGCTCGTTGGCTCTCGAAGTGTACGGACGTATTGTGAGAATTAGTGTTAGTCATTATTAGGGTCACTTAAGCTATTTGTGTTGGTTATTTTGTTAATTTAATCGTTGAGGTTTGCAGTATTTGGTTATTGATAAATTGTGTCGATTCTCTTTTATTTAAATTATAATTAGACGACTGATTTCATTCGTATTGTAGTTCGTATTTTTAATAAAATTCCACTTCTGAATATAAAAATATATTATTATATTATTACACTTGTCTGACAACTCATAGCCTATTTTTATAGCTGTAATTATTAAAAAAGGCTTTTCTAATAATTAATAATTTTCACATTTTCAAATATGTGACATTTTTTTGTATTGGGTCACTTTTCTTGTGAGGTTGCACTTAGTAAAAATGACAACTTCAATGTTACCCTATTAAGTACATTGCTCCAGCATATCGCTATCAATTTTATAATATGTTATATTCGGATAGCAAGGTTTTTATGTAAATATTTACTTAGATAAATATTTTATATTATGATTTAGAAAATATCCAATTATTAAATGAGATAATTATACAAAAATAAATAACCTCGTGCTAACGAGAAAGCGTTTTATTTTTTGTGGCTTTCCTTAAAAAAGGTAATTTGAGTACTGTTGCGAGTGAAATGTTTTCTTTCTGAAAAAGGATTTATGATGCCAATCAAAATTAAACACGTTACAACCTACTAGCGAAGTTAATCGAACTAAGTAAATTAAAATATAGATGAAAGGATTGGAAGCAGAACTCTAGTATAAGAACGCTATTATTTTATACCAACTTTGGTCCAAATATAAACGAGCTTTTGCAATGCTTTGCATATTTAACGTACAACATACGTTCCACATTTTAAAAATGCAAAACATGGAACAATTCATGTGATATAAGAAGTCTTTTATAAGAAATATCTAATGGATGGGAAAAATAGGACAGTCGGCCAGTAGGTAGGAACATCAAGTTCGCTCATTCACTTAAATTAACAAATACAAAATACTTCGGGGTCGTTCGGGTTTGTTGAATAATAACAAAAGAAATCCATTTTGGTTTTTCTATTTTTAATCTGAACTTTTCAAAACATTGAGCTTTTACGAAAAAGTTACCTTAAAAAGAAGCGAGACTAAACTTAGCTTTTAACACTATTTCCTTTCGTTTAATTGTTAATTACTTGTTAAAAGTCGTACAAAAGAGAAGCTTAGTGAAGTTTTTGTGGCTTCGGTAAATTTTCTATTTAGGTGCTTTAAAGGAAATGTTATCGTATAATTACGTTGCCGTACCGAGAGTCTGCACATAAATAATAGTGAGGTAACCACTGTTACATTGTAATTAATCTAAATTGTGTAAGTTATATAAAATCTAAGAATAAAAATGTAAAGACATCTATTTCCAAAAATAAGTATAATCTAGTAATATCTTTGACTTCCGTGGCTGACACAAAATTTAAATGAAACAATTTTAACCGAATTAATCGAATATATTGATTGATAAACATTTTTGGAAACCCGACGTTTCGAACTCTTTACCGTAGACCGCGGTGACGAGTAGTCTACCCGAGACGTGTTTCCAAAAATATATATCATTACGCGATTAATCCGGTTAAAATTGATTTATTTAAAAGTATAATCTTATATCAAATTTTGTATTGTCTGGCGAAAAGGAAAGGAGTGTCTTAAAACCCGGTGGTGGGTCATTTTGCAAAAATAGCAGCTCTAAAAATATCTATATAATATATATTATTATGAGTTTCAAACAATTGATTATATTTTGGTATTGCTTTAATTACACCATTAACAATATTACCGATACGCTATTCTGATGGATAGTGATTTTGCCTGTACCTGCCACTTAAGCGTAGCAATACTGAATAGCCGCCTTAGACGTCATTTTATGATTTCTATATAAAGTTTTATTTTTGGCACGCTTGAAATTTCGTAATTAATGGACTGAACTGAACATTTTTTTTTATTATTGTATATACAACAGTCGTTGGGTGTAATAAACAACTTTCACTGATTATTGTAATTACAAGTAAAACTATTATTATATATTATCTGGCCTGTTTGTAAGGCCTGTCCCGGCGCAGTCATAAGCGTGTGACTGTAAACCCGGATGATTATGGATTCGATATCTCAATATTTAATGCCAAGGGAAAGTGGGAAACGGAAAAGAGTGTCTAGACACTAGATTTCCTATCTACCCTGATGTGTGCGAATTACAGCGTAAAGCTGAGAGAGAACAACTAAAATTAATTATGCAGAAATAAAAGTTACCACATCTGATGCATAAAAATATACAAACATATATGTATGTGTTTTATATATTTATGTAGTGCAAGCTTTTTAAATTTAAGCCAATAATAAATAATTCTTATAACTTGATTTAAATGCAGGAGATAACAATAATCACTAAAACACGCTACGTCATTTAAGTGTAATTTTTCACATAAATATAAAGTTTTATTAAAAACCTTAAAATTTTACGTAACATAATGATGTATTCGCGTTCTACTATTTTCATCGTCTGGTCAGTTTGTTGTAGTTTTCTGTTAAAATAAAATTATTTTTTAATAAATATGATATTTTTTTATTATAGGCCTGTCGCGGCGCAGGGAAACAAGCATGTGACTGTAGACTGTAGACTGTAACACGCGGCATTGAGTTCCGCCACTCAACACGCAATGCTTCAGATTCAGTGAAAAGTGAAATGGAATGGAAGGGATGCTATATTCTGCCTACTCTGCCATAAAAATGGAAACAGAGTTAAAAAAGAATACATTTTTAAGATATTTTTACTTTACACTGACAATATTGGTAGTAAATAGTACGGGAGTGTTTTCACAGATTTAGCTAATTATAAAACTAAACAATGTTATGTAGACAACGAGCTTAAACTTTGTTGATCCTGCAAATTAGTTCGTCGTCTGAGGAAAGTTAACTAATTTCCTTTAAGACCTCTTATTTGAATGTCTTCTAGCGTCACGTTTATTCATTTGTATGCCTAAGATAAAGTATATATTTTAGTAACCTGTGGTACCTGCAGATTTTTAACACACTTTTATGAGATTCGGTCTTATGTATGTGAATGTATGTACGTATGTCATACGTAATTCTGTGCCTTTTGAGCACAAAATCACTTCACCAATGTCACATTGTATTAAAACATATGAAGGGAAATGTTCGGTTATGCTTGTATGTACCAATGTGTTTTTGTAACGGAAACTTTGAACATTATTTTGACCGACTTTGAAACGTTAAATACATTAGAAAATTTTGCCTACTTATAAAATATCGATGACAATGCAATTAAATGAAAAATACGCTCTCATGAAAAGATACTAAAAAAATTTTTACAAAAAAAGTTATTTTTCAAAAAATTGTTTTATATTAAATCCTCGTATCTCGCCGATTCAGGAGTTAACGAATGAAGTGTCAAATGCTGCCGTCAACGGGTTCGTACTACGTAACTACGTAGCATTCTGTTATTCATGCTGAGTCAGCCTTTAAATTTCTACGTGAAAGGAACGCATAAGTTGAAAAAAAAATGTTCATCAAAAATAATTATCTTAAAAATTAATTAAAAGGAACGTTGTCTGTACATTTGCACGTGTAAATCTCATTAACGGATAACCAGATTAGTATGCAGTTTACAGTATATTTTGGTAACCTGTTTTCAACATTTTGTGATTATTTTATTTAAATCGGTTATTAAATAAAAAAGTTACGTCAATTTATGATATTAAATTCGACAAAATTGCTATAATATTTTTATTCATCTAGCTATTTTTTTTATTTTCGATGTATACACATTGTCTTAATTATGTGTGATTATTGTCATATTGTTATTTGAAGAAAAAAGTAATGAGAACAATAAACAGAGTAATATAATTAAATGCGGTGACGCCGTGACCGGGCGGCGCTGGTTCGATACGTATCGCACCAAAACGTATTCGTTAACAATAATAAATTATGTAGTAATAATTATTAAAAAATATTACAATAGAAATAAAGTCTTCTTAGTTTTCGATGTTATTATTATATTTGTTGTAATTATTCCATTTTTTTATAGGTTGATAAATATTGTACAAAAGTTATTATAGATGTTACATATTGAATTATAATCTACGTGACATTGGCGAAGTGAACTGTGCTCAACTGGCACGCTCGAAACGCCATAATTGAAGAAATGAATGAATGAATTATAATCTCTATTATTTTTGAAATAAATATTTTTACAACAGGCACAAGTTATCGATTACAATAATTACATCATGTAAGTATTTTTTTCACATTTGTTCAAGACGGTAACAGTTTTTAATTATATAAAAATGAACAATAATATAATAGTTTTACATTACTTAGAAAGATCTTTGCACATTTTAAATGAAATTAATATAACCAGATTAATCGCGTATTTTGACTTTTATACATTTTGAAAACCCGACCTTTCAAACATTTTGGAGTAGTCCGTGGTCAAGGGTAGTCATTTTAGACTACTACTACTTTTCTTTGTCTACTACTACTTAACTAAAGCTCATCACCAACAACACTTTAATTGTACGTGAATATTGCTTGAATATCATTGCTCTTTGATTTTGAAAGATGGAAACTGCAGCGGTGAGTCTAAAAGAGAAAGCACAAACTAGATTACAAAAAACATCGAAGAACAGCAAAAAAAAGCCAACAACAATTGTGTAAGCAAGTCAAAAAAGTTGTGTGTTGTTTTTTAATGCTGCTTCGCATTAAAATACAATATACAAGTTTTTTGATGAATTAGAGACGTAAATTAACTTACCATTAATATAAAAATATTTGTATTTAAGCCCTATCAATAAAGACAATATCTTATTCATTCGTTCAAGTATATGTACCTCTAGATATCTACTCCTGTAAGTCAAATAGTAAGTGAAAAGTTGTGAAGTAATCTTATTTCCTTTCCTTGCTAGCTCCGTTATGGATGTACTTTTAAGAAGATTATTTGACTATGCCGGAAATTACAAAAGATAAAAAAGGAGATATACGAGTTTTGGCTGAGGTTGCCATTTTACCTATATATTTAATATTTTATTTTTTTCACATACACGATTTATCAGCACGTGGCAGGGTAATCAGAAGGAACTTTGGAACCTAGTGTTAAAACACTCCGTTTCGTTTCCCATTTTCCGCCAAATTCGAGGCATTGCGTATTGAGTGGCGGAATTTTTGGAATTCAACGCCGCCCTGTTACCAGAGCTAACAAATTAAAATATTAAATATTTCATTTCATTGAGTGGAGATCGAACTCACAACCTGTCACGTTCCCGATCGTACTCTTTTGGCCCTGCGCCTCGACAAGCGTCAACATAGAAGATGTTTCGAATAAATTCCAGTAAGTGCGAGTCTGTCTCACCCCCGATGGTTTCAGATTTATTTTAAGTAGAGGCACGGTTGTACTTTCTTTTTAAGGTTTTCACCATTGGATCCTTAGTGACAAGTGCCTTGGCCCAGATTCGATATGCCCCGCGCTTACTAGAAGCAGCAAGTTTTCAAGACGTATCAAACCAAGACTGTGACTTGCCACCGATTGGCACTACAGAGCTAGGATTGTAAAGTTCCATACCCTACAGAACCACGTTGGCGACAACAGCGGCACAAGCACTAGGAGACATATCAGAATAGAAGCAAAAAATGATGTATAACAGAATTGTTCTCTTTTAAAATTTCTAAAAAAAGTCCGTGACAGCATATGTCTGTCGTTTAGGGTTACAAACAACAATATTGCCCTTAACATTTACTATATATTATTCAAACCCCCAAGTGATACGGGTTGAACAAACTTAACATGTTTATGGCAAAACAACGTTTGCCGGGTCAGCTAGTTTCCTATATTATAGTTAAGCTATTACTCTATATTTTTGGTTTTTATATGTCAATGGAAAATACGTAACATGATGAACAACTTTCGATACGAAGATTTTTTTTAATAATTTAGTTGCATTATGGTTTTTATTCATCTTTACGCTGTATTCCGTATATATTTAGTTAAGCAGTGATAGCCTAGAGTTAAAAAGCGCCATTTTCTGCTGAAATCTAGAGGCATTGCGTGTTATGTGGCGGAACTCAACGCCGCCCTTTACCTTGACACCAGAACGAGATAAAAACATTTAATATCATTTCCTCGAGTAGGATCGAATCCACAACCTGTCACGTTTACAGTCACACGCTTGTGCTATGCCTGGCTTCATTATTATGTTTTTACTCAGATTTGCATTTTGTTACTATTTTTAAATTATCCCTTAATGATTTAAAATGAAATAACTTTAACCAGATTAATCGTGTATATTGGATTTTGCGTTTCGGTGTTTAGAAACTTTACAGTAGTCCGTGACCACGGACTACTGTAAAGTGTTCGAAACGTCGGGTTTCTAAAAATGTTTAAAATCCAATATACGCGATTAATCTGGTTAAAATTGTTTCTTTTAAAATGTGTAACAATCGTGAAAATCAAAGATCCCCTAAATTATGTTTTTAAAAAAAAAATTAAGGAAACTGTAATAAAAATGTTTGTCGATTGTACAACCCCATTTGTAGACAATTATCAACCCATTTGTAGACAATTATCAACCCATTTGTAGACAATTATCAAGTTTTATAACGTCCACAGCAAACTTGATGTAAATATCAAATCCTTCAGGCAGCATTTTGTCTCAACTTATAATAAAGACGTTGAAGTGAAAAGTTAGTGGTTTAGCCACCATGTACGAAGAACGCCTGAGCACTGAAATGTGAGATACATTAAATGTTTCGACAAGAACGTTATTTTCCACTTTGTTTTATCGGCTTCGAAAATATTTTTTTTAACTAGAGCAGTTTTCATTCAAAATACCTTGTTGTTCATTTAGACACGTATTGTATTTACCGTATAGTATTTTGGAGATTTTTTTATAAAAATAATTGAATAGGTTGTTTCGGTCACAGTGCAGCTGAAGAATATAAAGTTTTCATGTTGTTCTAGACAAAGTTACGTTTGTATATAAGCTCAATGGCATTTTATTTCAAATATTAACTAGAGTTGCTATTCACAAGCTGTTTTCTATTTTAATTAATATGAAATATACATATACTCGTATATGCGTTATACGCACGAAGAGTGCGCTTCTTCTAATCGGCTTAAACGTGACAGTGCTTAGAATGAATTCATTTATTTTGAGATGCAGTTATGAAGCTCATGTTTAATATCAAGATGTATTAATTCAATTATATATGTATAGAAAAAAATCTGAAAACTTGTACAAAACTTAAGAAAGATAGATCGTACAGTGTAAGAAAATCAAATAATTTTCGACGTATTAATAATTAATACAATTAATTGTTATACTTTAGTATTAATAATTACTAAAGTATTAATAATTAATAGTAAATACTTTACTAAAAGTATAGATATTCCATTAAAAAAATAAACTTAAAATGAGAGCCAAGTAAAATGTTACA
>DWMZ01005824.1:0-10705 GCA_018249855.1 Eueides tales michaeli | reverse complement strand
TTTATAAATTTCCCTAGTTAATTTATTAAAATATAAATAAATTCAACGCTATAAAGTTATTTTTGGAAAAAAGAAGTTTTAAAATATTGATTTAATATTTCACAGATTATATAATATACCTAAGGAATTATATAATCTTTACATAAAATATTGTAGACTTTATATCTCTCTCTCTCAGTATTACACTGCATATAGCGCATGAAAACTAAAAATGTTCACTTTTGATGGTTAATTTCGGACCCGTTATGTTAATAATCAGACGTGATAGTCAAAACTATGTACGAATGCTTATTTAATAACATTTTAAATGAAACTATTTTAAACGGATCACCTCACGTACTGCCCAGGATTCTTGCAGAATGAGCTTACTGTATCTGGTCTTCTAGTGTGGTATGTTTGAAACTTTCTAAAAACAAATTCACATGCTTAAAGCGAATCTGCCCTAGGTGTCTAGGTTAGATAAAAAAGAAGCACCACATGTTTTCTTTTAAAAAGGGATCCTACTCCATTTACAAAAAAAACAGCTTCACATATGTTCTCCTATAATTCACTACCCACTTTCCGCAAAATTCGAGACATCAAGGGTAACATAACGCCGCAATCTTGCTTAGAAAAGAAGTTATCGATTCAATAATTAGAAAAATATCATTCGCGTACTAAAAATTATAAAAAAATTAGAATTTCCATTTCCAAAAATTTAAGCGTTGGCGTTGGCGTTGTTTAAAAAATTGTTTCAATACTTCCGAACAAGAACACTAATTTGCAAAGTGAAATACCAAACTTTTTGTCCTTCAACCGCAGTTTACTCGTAATAGCTTGACAATTGATTAATAGCCGCGCGTCAGGTACATTTTTACTTTGTTAATACTTTATAGATAGCCTTAAAATTCTTGTACACAATAAAGCTAATTATAATAGAAATATTGATAATAATTGATAATAAATAGTGGTGCAACAACAAAGCTTCTGACTTAATAATAGGGGGGTAAAGAATTAATGTCATCTTCTCGGTCTAGTATCGAGATAAGGCGCGGCGTTAAGTTCTGTCTCTACACCATGTCTCGAAGATTAGAGCGTGAATAGCAAATAGAGTATCTAAACACGAGGTTACTCTATTATATAATAAGAGACAAAACTTGCGTATGTAAACGTAATAGATTGTGCGATCAATCTCCATTCGAAGAAAGGAAAGATTCAATAATTTCAAGACATAAAGCGGCGTTGAGTTCTACCACTCAATATACAAGCGCAGCGCAGAATGGGGAACGGAAAGTGTTTTAATGAAAACAGAGTGTCTTAACTCTAGGATCCTAAGATCTCTCTGCCTACCCTGTCATGAAAACAGCGTGAAGCTAAAAACAACTTAATATAGATTAGAGAAAGACACTCAACTTTCCCTATTGACTTTCCTATCGTTACTTCATGGTCCAGTGGTACAGCATTTAACTTTAAGCACATTCATTTTGGTCGGAACCCTATTCTGAGACATACTGCATTCCGCCACTCAATATTTCGTGCACAGAGGAAAAGTTGAAAAAAAAAACACCTAAACAATTTCTCTTTGTGTATCGAACTATGTATATAAACATTTCATTTTACTTTTTCATGAAAATAGCCGGAAATAAAAATATGTTTATCAATTTTAATTTAAGCAGATCTTAATATTTCTTTATTCAATAGTAAGCAAACCAGAAGTGTTTCAGTCAAGTAACAACAACCAGTGTTATTGCTGACGTATACATTTGGAACGAACTAAAAGTTTTGGAAATGATATCATATTCTTTTTAGATATATGTAGTTAGGCAATGACTATTTAAATTAAAACGTTATTATATTATAGTTACAATTAATCTAAAAATTGAATAAAATATTGTATACTGCCTGTCGTGGAGCAAGGCACAAACGTGCTAGTCGCATGATTAATGGCTGCAGCTGTAAGTTCGTTTCCCAGTAGAAGAAATATTAAACATTTTCATATTCTCGGTGTGGTAACGAGGCAAAGTGCGGTGTTGTGTTCCGCTAGTCAACGCGCATGGCTGTCTATATATCTTAATGGAACGGAGTACTTTAACACTAGGTTCCCAGATTCCCTCTACTTACACTGCTCTGTGCTGTGTACAAAACTAAAGAATTATATTAAAATATCACATTTACATTGGAAACAAAAATAAATTGGGGGATCAAACCGAGAGCCTGTCTCTTTTAGCAGCTATGTAAATTAATAATAAATATAAAGGGTTAAGAATAAAATAACAGCTCTGGAGAAACAGTGTCGTTATTCAGAGCGAGGATATTAAAATAAATTAATCCATATACCTACACAATCACTTGTTAAACGGCAAATTCAAAATATTCTTTATGTAGACTTTAATAAGCACTATTGAATCGTCACGAAACATAAAATTATCACCAGTTCGGAATGCGGTTCTGCTGAGAAGAACCGGCAAGAAACTTAACAGTTGCTCTTTTCAATATTGAATAACGTCACAATTTCATTGTTTAATACAATAGTGACTATACTGCATGAAATTCAAATGATCTCAATTTAATACATTTTTATCATTCAAATTCTCTTCAACAGTGTAGTAGTAAGCTTTCTTAATTAACATTGCTTTAACATATCCTTTAAAGTTCTCCAGTGGCAAATACAAAATATACTGCGGAGTACTATTATAGATACGTATACTCAGACTCATAAATGATTTATTTACTTTTCGGAGGCGATAACTAGGCGTCACAAGCTTGTCCTTGTTTCTCGTCCCAATTTTGTGTCTGTTACTGTTTTAGCAAAAGCACTGATTATGTTGCCGGACAAACAAAATATTGCAAAATACATATTGAAAAGCAACCGTAAGAATACCTGTATCCTTAAAAACTCGCAGAGAATCTCGAGCTTTAAGATTATAAATAGATTTTATGGCTCTTTTTTGCAGTATAAATATAGAATTTATATCAGCGGCGCTGCCCCATAGTATCCCATAAGAAAGAATACTATGAAAATAACTAAAATAAACTAGTCGGGCAGTATCAACGTCCGTCATTTGCCTTACTTTTTTCACTGCGAACGCGGCTTTGCTGAGTTCATCTGCGAGAGTTTCAAGATGAAAATTCCACTGAAGCTTGGAATCTCTAGTTATACCTAAAAATACAGTTGTTTCCGTGACGTTGACAGGTTCGTCTTTAATAGCAAGATAAAAATTTTGTTTTTTCACATTAAGTAATGTAAATTGAATACATTTCGTTTTTTTGGTATTTAATATAAGGTTATTAACGTCAAACCAATGAAAAATGAGCGACAATTCAATATTCACTTCGTCAAAGTTAAATTTATTTCTGTCAATAAAATATGGAGCACAATAGCAACATTATATGGAGTCACTAACAAATTAAAGGAGTGCGTTGTTGTATACGTTTAATTTATTTATACATAATATGTAATGATAATTTAATTTGTGTATGTAAATTATAAATAAGTACTTTCATCAATTATATATATTTTATAAATTATTAACTTATAAGAGTAGTATTAAACAGCTTTGGTAATTAAGGCCTGTCTTGACACAAGCTTGTGACTGTTAAAATAAAATGAAATATTGAAATATTTAATGTTTTGAAATAAATGTTACATTTCTTAGCTCTGCTAACAAAACAAAGCGCGGCGGTGAAGAGCGGAACGGAACTAAGCACTAGGTTCTCAAGTTCCCTCTGCCTACCCACGAGCGGGATACAGCTTGAAGTTGAGAGAGAGAAACGTATTTACAAGTTTCCCATACATTTTATTTCACTCATACATTTTATCCTATAATCTTATGACTGTAGCTAATCTTGTGTATACATTATTAATCATTGACTTACGCCTTCAATACGAGGACTTGAGCGATCAAAAGCGGTAATTTCCATCTATAATGTGAGGAAATGGGTTTCTTGTGACGTATTTGTGTTATTATCAACACCGTGTATAACGGAGATTTGTTGATGTCATTAATGTAGCTTAATTATACTGATATCTATTTATTTATTTATGTGTGTGTAGGTAGGTATTTATATATATGTAAGTATGGCCGGCGTGGTGTAGAGACACAGTGTACTGACTGTTGGATTTCTAGTCGCAGAAATAATTATGGTCTTCTCCTCGCGGTGATAACAAGAGAAAGTGCAGCGTCGAGTAATGCCGCTCAACAAGCAATACTTAAAAAATTAGGTAGCAATTAGTAGACGTTGTGCCCCTACCTAGGCTCATTTTGGCTACCCTGCAATTTCCAAAATACAGCGTGAAAGAATGTTTGCCTATAGATATATATGTATTTATTTATACTTCACGCTTTTTCTAGCACAGTAGGGTATAGAAAAAACAATGTCAAGGTTTAGCATTTAGGACTAATATAATTAAGTAACAATTGAACTTTATTGAAAATTATTTTCATTACTCCTACAGATTGACATAAATTAAAGAAAAAACCTCTCGGAGCTCAACGAGTAGGCTTCGCAATCAATTGTTCAACTCAGTGCATATTCGAGGCAGAAAATTGAAATGTAATCCATGAAATGTAATCTTCACCCGGAACTAAAGTCGATAGATCGTATTTCAAAGTGTTAGGTGTTCGATTTTACATCGGGATTATAAGATCTATGACCAATTTGCTAAAAATATATGGAGATTTATTCTAGAGTGTTTTGGATTTTGGACAAATGTTAATATTGTAATATTGAATAAGTAAATATTTAATTTGCTTTGTAATGTATTAATTACAAGATTCTAGCTGAAACGACGACTTCGCCCACATTTTTAGTATGGGCGAAGTCGCATACAGATATGACTTTAAAAGCTACAGTACATAATCAAAACTCAAAAGTATGTATGACATTCATTTCCGTAATTTTATTCGTAAATATTTTGGGTTCTACCAAAACAATTGACATGATGAAACTCTTCAGCTTTATAATATTAGTATATATTGAACTTAAGCTGTATAGAAATAACTTTTCATTAGCACATCTCCCAAAATCTATAATAAACACTATCTATCATATATTTTTTTAATATTAAAACAATCCAATCAGAATTTAGGACTGGACAATCTTTTTAACAAAATAATTTAATTTACTTTATTCTCAGCTTCACATTGTATCCTGCACATGTAAGGGTAGGCAAAGGAAGTGAGGAACCTAGTGCTAAGACACTCCATTCCGTTCTCAATTGCGAATCTTACTTCTATTGAAAACGATTTCTGTATTTTTCTCCTTTCTTGCTGTGTGCCCTTGGTAAAGTGTCACATATGTCCATACACACATATATGTACATATATTATTTATGTTTCTTGTTCTTATCACTTAGTAGGCAGACTCAGTACCAACGCAGACAAAGAGGCCGTAATGCTAACTTAGCAATTAATTGTAAAATGCAATTAAAAATTCAGAATTGTAGTCCAAAAATTTATAGAAATTATTAACTTATTATCTTTTCTAATACAAGATATAAGAAACAAAAAAACATTTAACTTCAAAATGATAGTCACCCCAATTTTTGTCGTGGATCAGAAGTAAATGGTGAACATTCACAACGTCCTTATCTCGAACAAAATACAGCTAATAAAGTTCCGTAATTACGAATCTTATACCTCTATTGAAAATGATTTCTGTATTTTTCTCCTTTCTTGCTGTGTGACGTTGGTAAAGTGTCACATACACACATATATGTACATACATTATTTTTGCTTCTCGTTTCTATCACGTAGTAGGCAGACTCAGTACCAACGTAGGCAAAGAGGCCATAATGCTAACTTAGCTATTAATTGTAAAATGCAATCTAAATTTTAATAGTAAATAATTATATTATAGTAAGGAACGGTGCAGTAGGGAACGGAACGGAGTGTCTTGATATTAGTTTCCCAAATTCCTTCTTATTATCCTGTCATATGCGGGATACAGCGTGAAGCTGAAAAAATATGATAATGATAATATTAATATTTATATTGAATAATTAACAAGGTAATTAAACAATTATTTAATTATTGCTCCTTTTCAAAAAAAAATTAAAAACAAAACATTCTTCTTACCAATAATACTGGTTGAACTTATTATAAAGTACAGATCTATATTTTAATTGAAAAAAATCTTTAGACGATATAGAAGAAATATATTTTATGTATATAAATCAGAATTTCTTACGATTTTACTTTTCAAAAACTTATAAAATGACTTTGTTATCTTTCCCTATGCCTATAATGTAAATTAAAGTACACGAGCTTATGCTCATTACGGCGCTTCAGCTCGCAAATTTCAATCGTTTGATCCTTTAATATTCGGACCGTACTTGACAGAACCAACGTTATTGCACTCCAAGCTTTCCACGTTACACTGTTAGAATACTGTAACACTAGACATAATATATTTATAATAGAAAATTTTACACTCACTTAAATCTCAAAATCTGATATCAGCCCCGCACTTTGCCGTGTTACCAGAGTGAGACAATGAAAAAAGTAAATATTGAAATATACGACAGGTTGTGGGTTTGATCCCCATCCGAAGAAGTAGAATATTTTACATTTTCATTTCTTCACTCTGGTAACAAGGCAAAGCGTGGTATTGAGGTCAGCCACACAGCACTAATTTTTATGAAATCATTAACAAAATTCTTTTGTTAACATACTTATAAATATTAATTATTTAATTTTTTTTTCTTTAATTTTTATTGTGTGTTCTCATTTATTGTCTAATTTGAGTTAAAAGTGATAAAATTGATTTTTAATCCCTAATAATATCTTTATAACTTGATATACGCTAATGAACGTGTTCTAAAGAATGCGTAACCCCGCGAAATGTTGAATTATTAACCGTACTTGGTAAAGTTGACTTAGTAAAAATTTTAAACGCTAAATATACAGATCTTACTTTAAATTACAAAAATAAATGCTTACTCTGACACAGCGCCATTACTACATAATAAAGTTATAATAATGATTTATTTTCCGCTTCATGCTATATGTATGAATAAACATGCCAGGATAAGCAGAGGGAACTTGAAATCCTAGTGTTAAGGAGGAGTCCCTCCTTTTCGTTCCCCACTAATAGTATATGATATTGTTTTATATGAATGGCATCTTAATAATTTATTTATATCGACGTATGATAGTATTTATATATCATGTTAGTATTTATATCGATGAAAATAAGCAAAAAACGACAACTAACAAATTAATAATATATATATTTATTCAGACGAGCCTTTTTAATCCAATAGAAAGTTGGATTAGTTTCACAACGCTGTTTTATGCAATAATTGTGAAGATACAATTATTGTATACATATGTATTAAACCTATTTTTTCATGTACTTCACACGTACAGATATCGACTATAGCCTTCTCGTTTCGTTGCTACGGTATACAGGTGTATTTATTGTGTATGGAATTCGAAATAAAATGAAAACGGAAAACAGAATACTGATTGAGGTTATTACGTTATCTTTTTTTTATTTTGCCAGAAAAAAATACCAATTTTCTTTATTTTATGAGACTTTTATCTAAAGCTGTAAAATCTGATGTTTTTCAATACTCTTTTTATTTTAACTTCACGCTGTACCCCGCACTTGGCAGGGTAAGCAGAGGGAACCTAATGTTAACACACGACAGTTTCGTTGCCCACTTTCCGCCTAATTTGTGGTATTGCGTGTAAGGTGGTGGAGCTCAACGCCGCGCTTGGTCTTGTTACCAGAGCGAAGGAATGTAAATATTAAAAATGTCATTTTACTAGTGGAAATGGAACTCACAACCTATCACGTTTACGTGCTACTGTAAACGTGTTTAAACAAGCTTTAATGAAAAGAATATAATAAAAATCTAATTAATAAAAAGTTCAACGTTTCTTCTCCTTCTTCTTTATGTGAACGCTGGGAATGTTCAGAATGTTATTTGCTATTGTTTAACCACGTTCATAATTAGAATTTAACATTGATCCGTAACATTGTCAGAGCCGAAATGAAAAACATCTGAAATTCGGTGGAAAAAAGAGAACAGACCGTTTCTTTTCTTTATTTGTTTTCACGATGTACTAACAAAGAACTAACAATTCCTTTGAAACTTATATATTATAAGATATTTAATAAAATAATTTAATAATACTTTACAATTCAAATGTACACCTCCCAGAAAAAGCTCTAGAGAAATTTCGCATTCTGTTATATTTTCCCTCCACTTCACCCGAGATGTTGACTTGGTACTACTTATTATATAACAACAGTGGCAAGTTGAAATGGGTTTCCATAACAGAAAGTTTGAAGGTACACATGCTAATCTTTATACAACTGTATTATTTTAACGGAAGAAGTACGTAAGTATGAATTTTTATGTTTTATTAGCTCTTTTTTAATATTTGCTCGCGCTCTGACCACTAAGCCATTCGTTCTCACCAAGCTCCGTCGAAATTTTTACACGCTTGTTACATTTTATTTATGTCGTTAGCATCTCTGTAGGGAGTTTTTTTTACAAATTTCCGCTACCCAAAGACAATTCATTAGAATTATCGTTTGGTAAGAGAGAATGCTATTTATAAAATATTTTTACTATTTTTAAAATGTTATTCCGCACTTAGGAAAGAAAAATACTAAATTTAAAAACGTATAAAAAATTGAACGAAGCAGGATTTGAACCTGCGCCTCTTGGAATCCGTCCAAGCGCTCTGACCACTAAACTATTCGTTCTAACCAAGCTCCGTCGAAATTTTTATAGGCTTGTTACACTTATTTATGCGAACAACATAATTTTATCAGCATTCTATTGCTGTCATATCGCACCAACACAGCTGAATGTAAAGGCACTGGTTGTGCACTCGATTCCCTTTCAGGGTGATGATCTCTCAGCTTCACGTTATATCCCGCACATGACACAGTATGCAAGGGGAATTTGAGGTATTGCGTGCTAAGTGACGGAACTCAGTACCGCGCTTTGCCTTGTTACCTACTTGCGCGAAGAAATGAAAACATTAAATATTTGATTTGTAAATATTAAATATTTCATTTCCTCGAGTGGGAATCGAATCCACAACCTGTCAGGTGTACAATCACACGCTTGTGCCCCTGTCCCACTACAGGCCTAAGGAAACGATAATAATGACAAATTTACTGTAAATTATATTTTGATAAAAGCAACTGATGAGTCTCTTGCCGGCTCTTCTCAGCAGATCCACCCTCTTCAGAAAACTACAGACATTTCTATGTAACTTGACGATTCAAAAGAATGTTTCTAATGTCCTAATTGAATAAATAATGTTTTTTGACTATATTTAAGGTATAGCTGTTATGATATACGACAACATACAGTATAAAGTACCGCCCTTGAATACACTGTCACTGTCTATATATAGTACACAGCGCATACATATCATTAGATTTTATTGCTCTATTTTTCACTTTATCTTATTCTTATCTATTTATTTCACAAAATTCAAGTTGCGGGAGAATAAACGAAAAGTTTTAAAATATATATAAGCAAGCTTTACTTTATAAATCGCTAGCTTGTATGAAGATGGCAAATTACCCGCAATTTACTTCTCTTTTTGAGAAACAATGAAACATTCTTGGCAACTATATGAGAAAATATCGATGCAGCTGCCAGCGCTGAATGCTATTCAAGTTAAAGATTTTTTAAAAAGTATAATATATAAATATATTTACAAATAACAGAAGTCGGGTAAAATTAATATTAACGTATTTATTTTTATTTATAATGAGATTTTTTCATGAGATAACAAATTATTGTAATTTTTCATATAAAAGTTTTCAATTACCAAAAACTTATCTTCTTATAACGATAATCTAAATTTATTAAAGTTAAATAGTGTTGAAGGAAAATTTATTGATATAAATATATAATACAACTCCTTCGTGGCGAGGGTTATTTTAATATCGCCTTTCTAACAAGAAGCACGATGCCAAGTTCCGCTACTCAACAGGCAATGTCTCGAAATGGGAATAAAGGCTAAAGAAGTGCCACTAGTAAAATTAGGCGAAACTGATAGAAATGTACAATATTTTTTGTATGTAATTTCTCTGATCTGGACTTTCAACCTAACTATTCTAACCTAGCCTAAATAAAGGCATATGGGAAGTGCTTAAAAGTGTCACTTACATCCATGACGCTATCGTGGCGCATCGACTCAGGCGTCTTTGACTGTAAACGCGAAAGTAGTGGATTCATTTCCCACTGGGGAGAATAAATTATCTTAATTTCTTCACTTTTCCGTGCTTCTTCCGTTTTCCGATACTCAAATTCAAATTCAAATATTTTTATTCAAAATAAAAAGTTACAAGCTTCGTTTTTTGAACTTCAAACAATTTACCACCAGTTCACTAAAGTTACTTTCTTAGACCTGAGAAAAACTGGCGAAAGAAACTCAGCGGGACATGTCTTTTTTTTAATAAAAATTTTACATCATATAAGTAGTATGGATTCGTTGGTTCAAGCGCCAGAACCAACGAATACGTTCCTTTGGAAGTGTGTTGATGCGTCGGAACTATAAAAAAAAAAAAAAAAAAAAAGGTTTAGCCCCCCATTTGAATCGATTGCGCTGGGTCTCAGAACTGTATTTCTAACCGTTCCAAAGATAGCTTTTCGATTAATTAAATCCTACTAGTCGATTCGCTCATTAGTCACCCTCATTAAGCTCTCGCACGGCCTAATCGCTCACTTCTCCGAATTGCTAACGAC
>DWMZ01005823.1:0-10708 GCA_018249855.1 Eueides tales michaeli | reverse complement strand
TACTGATACATTCCACTGCAAAGGGCTTAGACTAAATCCTCTTATGAAACCTTGCAGTGTGACATTAATACAATTTTCTTGTGTTCCACTTTCCTAACACTTGCTTGGTTACTTTGTTTAATTTCTAGCTTTTTTTTTACTAGCTTCACGCTGTATCCCGCACAAGGCAGGGTAGACAGAGGGAACCCCGGGAACCTAGTGTTAAGACACTCCACTTCCGCTCCCCACTATTTTGTCTTATTATATATTATTTTCTATCTTCTATTTTTAATAAATAATCTGAGTGGCTAGAGAATGTAGTGATATCGTTGGTTTCTATGATTGTTACATATTTAAATGAATTAATTTCAAAACCGGATTAATCGCGTATACTTGGTTCAAAGATGACCACGGACTACTGCAAAGTGTTCGAAACGTCGAATTTCCAACAATATTTAAAACTTAATATAAAACTGAAAACATAGTTTTAATTAGGAAGGCTAATTGTTTTTAAATTACTTGTTAAGTCTAAAATATCTTCTAATAATTATATCGAGCGAAAATAGAACTATTGAGAGTATAGTGTACTTACTTTGTTTGGGAGAATGGAGTGTAGTGGTGTGTACCTTAGGTTCCCAGGTTCCCTCAGGTTACCCTGCCATGTGCGGGATACAGCGTGAAGCTGATGTCACAACAATATTTTCATAATTATATCTTAACGATAGTGATTTTGAGAAGGTTTCTAAAGAATTATTTAACTTTGTTATTTGCACAAAGTAATTCTAAATTACTACATAAGGCCGTGAGACTGTAAGGGAACGTGAGTTCGAGTCCCACTCGAGGAAATAAAATATATCTAGTGTTAAGACACTCCGTTTCACTCCCCACTTTTCCCCGAGTTTGAGACATTGCGTGTTAAATGGCGGAAATCAACTTGCCTTGTTACCAAAGCGAAGAAATAAAAATATCAAAAAATATTTTAAAAATATTAAATATTTCATTTCCTCGAGCGGGGATCGAACCTACAACCGGTCGCGTTTACAGTCCCTGCGCCACGACAGGTCTCAATGCCTTGCCTGTTCTTATATGCACTAGTATTAAAGAAATACGTACTTGTATAGTTTAACTCGGTAAAATGTTTAATTTAAACAAACAGCTTGCTGCTCTATCTTCTCGGATAATATTTTACGGTCTTAATTAGTTCGTTGAATAGTTATGATGTTGTTTCATCCCTTTTATGTTTCCTTTGGGGTGGTTTTCATATATTTCTTCAGTAAGATTTTCTATATATATATATATATATATATATATATATATATATATATATATATATATATATATATATATATATATATATATATATATATATATATATATATATATATATATCCATATATATGCCGAACGATGTAAACATAAGGCCGAAGTGGCTCAGAGGTTAGGTGTGAAAACGTGCAGGGGGTAGTCAGGGGGTTGTAATATTTTCATTTTCTTTCTTTGGTAAGTAATTAAAGGAATTTCTAGGCTTTGTCTTTTTTTTCTCAAATTTAGGTGATGTGTGGAGAAGAGATTTCTTAAGCAAACTCGACCTCACAGCCGTCTTCTTTTGTGCATATGACCCAAAACGGCCTCACGTTTATATTCCTTTTGTTATTTAAAAATGTTGTATAAAACCATTGAAAAATATATCTTCTATATCTGTCCATGTGCCACATTAAAAGTATAGCGCTAAAACAAGCTATTAAAATAGTATATAGTGGAACTCAAACTTTTATTATTATGCAGAGCTCATCGACCCAGATTTCAAATATTATAACTTTAAAATTGCCCTCTGTTCTGTTTGTGTTTGTTGTTCGTCGTCGGTTTTAGTAGTTTTTGCGTCATAATTTTTTAGTTTTTTTTTCTTGCGTTGTTGCTTCACGCTGTATCCCGCATTTAGCGGGATAGGCAGAGGTAACTTGGGAATCTAGTGTCAAGATATTTTGTTCCCAATGGGTCACATCAGTTCTCCACTTTCCGCTGAATTCCTGGGACATTGCGTGTTGAGTGGCAGAACTCATATAGTGATATTTTAGGTAAACGAATAAAATATTTAACGTAATGGATTTGAACCCGCGTCTCTTGGAATGTCTATTTCATATGATAAAGTATGGGTTTCAAAACATTTAAGCATTTTTAAACTCTTATTTATTTACTCTTATTTATTTATTTAGTACAATAGAGATATTGTACTTGAATTATTCTAGAATTTTTTTTTCTATGACATCCAGTTGAATTTCTCAGAATTCATTATTTTTATATCTCGAATTTAGGCATATTGCAGAGTATTTTCATATTAGGTTCCCTTATGAAGAAAACTCGTGAAATAAAAATTAAGTCAAAAAAAGCTTCTATAGACTACTGAACTCTTGTTCAGCTTCACGCTGTATCACGCACATGCCATTGTTGGCCGAGGGAGCTTGGGAACCTAATAATATTGGGTTCCCAAGACTCCGGTATGTAAATGGCATTCTCATTTTCTACAAAAAGATAGGATTGCATATTTCGTTCAAACAATTCAATAGTAAATTATTCAAAATATGACAGACCCGGATGGATCTGACAATGGACGTGACTAAAATGTGTATCTTGAATCTGTTGCTAGTTTCACTATTTTATATCATACTAGCGGTTGCGACTTCGCCCGCTTGAATAGAAAAACTTACTGATTTATGTATGTATGAATGTAGGAAGGTACAGAACACTTTCAAATTAATGATATTACTGTAGAAAGATCATTTGATCTTATTTATAAGACTCTGTTATTTTAAATATCTATAGCTATTTAAAATTGATGGTAGTTAATTTGATTCTGATGTTATATGTGTAGAGGCCTGTCGTGGCGCAGCGGTACAAGCGTGTGACTGTAACTGACAGGTTGTGGGTTCGATCCTCACTCGAGGAAATGAAATGTTTAATATTTTCAATTTAAATATTTATTGTTTCACTTCTTTGCTCTGGTAATAAGGTAAAGCGCGGCGTTGAGTCCCGCCACTCAACACGCAATGCCTCAAATTTGGCGGAAAGTGGGGAACGGAAGTGAAACGGAGTGTCTTAATACTAGGTTCCCGGGTTCTCTCTGCCCACCCTGCCTTATACGGGATACAGAGTGAAGCTAAAAAAAAAAATAACATCTTCGCTTCGCTCAAGTCTCGCCACTCTACATGCAATTCCTCAAATTCGGCGGACCGGAGTGTCTTTACACTATATTTCCTAGTGCCTCATGCCCACCGTGCCATGTGCAGGATATAACGTGAAGCAAGGAGAGTATATTATAGGTGTATATATGGTTCTTAGAAAGGGCTGGAATTTATAAAGCATAATTTCAAAATGTTCGGATTCGAGTTTAAAGTAATTCTATTGGAAATAATCCATTTCTCTACGACAACCCTGCCTATCCTGATTTGCAATTTACATTGAGGGGTAGGCAGAGGGAACCTGGAAATCTACACTCCGTTTCCATTAAATCTCTTTTGGTTCCTTGTTTTCTACGGCGAAAATCATGAATAAAAATGAAAACGTAAGATATTTAATTTCCTCGACTGGGGATCGAACTCACTGTCTTGACATGCTTACAGTCGCTTAGGCCCCATATTTTTAACTAGTTATATATGTATGTATGTCATTCATATTGTATAATAAATAATTAGAATAATGAACCAAGCGGTAGCTGCTTTTGCAATCGATGGTACGTTACTCTCTATACATTTCGCAATACATATGCATGAGTCAATATGATATTGTTATTTTTTAGCTTCACTCTGTATACCGTGCATAGGAAGTAAGAGGGAACCTGGGAACCTAGTGTCAAGATACTGTACACATTTAGGTCGTACCCCACTTATTTTCGAAACCTTGAGGCATTGCGTGTTGAGTAGCGACAAATAAGAATATGCCGTTAAGTTATCATATGAAAGCAAAAAGTCCATAAATAAATGTTTCGGAGAAAATAAAATGTGATAGAATAGGGTACCTATTTTCAAGACATTGTTCATCACTTTGTCCCAATGTTTTGAGACATTATGTGTTAAACAGCGGAACTAAACGCCGTAGGTGATCGCTAGTATAAAATTTAAATGGAAAAAAAATATCAAATCTCCATTTGTCCATAACAAAATTTTGTTTCTAAATGACAGTTTTTTTTTTTTCAAATAATTCGATTAATCTCACTTGTATTTCACGCTGTATCTCACATGGCAGGGTAGGCAGAGGGAACTTGGGAACCTAGTGTTATGACACTCCGTTTCACTTCCGTTTCCCACTTCCCGTCGAATTTGAGGCAATGCCTCAAATTCGAAATTCGTATTGAGTGGCGTGACTCAACGCCGCGCTTTTGCATTATCACCAGAGAGAAGAAATGAAACATTAAATATTTTAATTATAAATATTAAATATTTCATTTCCTCGACTGGGGATCGAACCCAGAACCTGTCGGGTACAGTCACACGCTTGTGCCGCTGCGCCACGACAGGCCTCTAATTAGATTAATTGTTGCATTGAACTTAACTAAAATCATTCTCTTTTCCAATATATATCAAAAGATAACTTAGCTAAGATTCGTCAGTGACATTTAACTTAAAATTTATGCTTCATGAATTTACACCGGTAAGGCATACGACTAGGCTAGTTCTCCTAAGGTGTGACCTAAAATCTTCATCTTAAAATATATAAAACATTAGTAGAGCAAATTGTCTGTTTGTATGTCAGACTTTTAGTTTTTGGCTTATATACTTACTAATTAAATTGAGGCCTGTCGTGGCGAAACGGCACAATCGTGTGACTGTAACCGACAGGTTGTGGGTTCGATCCCCATTCGAGGAAATGAAATATTTAATATTTTCAATTTAAATATTTAATGTTTCATTTCTTTGCTCTGGTAATAAGGCAAAAGCGCGGTCACCTCGAATTCGGAAAGTGGAGAACGCAAGTGAAACGGAGTGTCTTAACACTAAGTTTCCATGTTCCCTCTGCCTACCCTGCCATGAGCGGGATACAGCGTGAAGCTGAGTGATACATACTAACGACAGACACGCGGCTTCGCCCGCTTAATCTTATTGTTGTAGCTGAATTATACAAAATGTTTATATAATTTGTAATTTCTCTGTTATTTTGATATTATAAGCTATATTACAAACTTTGACATTTATAAGTAGTATGTGTATTCGATAAAGTGTGTGATCGTTTTTTTTTACAAAGGAGATCCTTTTTCATACCATTGTTCCTTTCTTTGTAATACTTATGAACATGTTGGAACAAGCTTGAACATGTTTTGCCTGTCGATATGTCAACTGGTCTCATGTCATCGGCTGACATGTAAGATATAAGTTTGTTATTATGTAATTTTTAAATTTGCGTTTTTGATTTTGAAAATAGTAAAATCTTGAGGCCTGTCGTGGCGCAGGGATACAAGTGCTGGGATACAACAGCGACTGATTGTAGGTTCGATCCCCCTTGAGAAAATAATATATTTAACATTTTTAAATTAAGTATTTAATATTCTCATTTCTTCGCTCTGGTTACAAGACAAAGCGCGGCGTTGAATTCAGCCATTCAACAATCAATGCCTCGAATTCGGCGGAAAGTGGGCAATGAGACTAGAGTGTCTCAACACTAGGTTCCCAGTTTCCTTCCGCCTTCCCTGCCATGAGCGGAATACAGCGTGAAGCTGAAAAAAATTAATGATAAATAAAACCGAATCCAACCATAAGTTCAAAACTAACCAAGAAAGCAACAGTATAATTCTTACCCAATACATTCTGAGCCAGTACACCTCGTGAGACAGTGTAACCTTTTGAACGTCTCACGTTCTTGTGATATTAATTTGTATGGACATGTCGTTATGCAGTTGACTGCGCGAGTTTAATATATATATAATATATATAGTGTGAGGCCTGTCGTGGCGCATCTGCACGGACGTGTGACTGTCAACGACAGGTTGTGGGTTCGATCCCCACTCGAGGAAATGAAATATTGAATATTTTCAAGGTAACAAGGCGAAAGCGCGGCGTTGAGTTCCGTCACTCAGCACGCAATGCCTCATATTCGTTGGAAAGTGGGGAACGGAAGTGGAACGGAGTGTCTTAACACTAGGTTCCCAAGTTCCCTCTGCCTAACCTGCCATGTGCGGGATACAGCGTGAAGCTGAGTGAGTGTATATATATTTATATGTACTGTAAACGCGACAGGTTTTGGGTTCGATCATCACTTGAGGAAATGATTATAAATATTTTTATTTCTTCGCATTGGTAGCAAGGCAAAGCGCAGCGTTATGAACCGCAACTAAACACGCAATGTCTCAAATTCTTAGTGCTTAGATTGTGAACGTGTTTTGTTCTCATATACCTACTCGTAGATGTTTATGCTACTTAAAAGTGTAACAAATATGTTTATATTTAACGGTTTTTTTCACGCTGCATCCCCCACATGGCACAGTAGGCAGAGTGATTTTGTGTACCCACTTTCTGCCGAATATTAAGGCAGTGCGTGTTGAGTGGCGGATCTCAACGCCGCGCTTTTACCTTGTTACCTTGTAAATATTTAATATTTCATTTACTTGAGTGGGGATCGAACACACAGCCTGTCGTTGACAGTCACACCTCTGTGCAGCTGCGCCAAGACAGGCTTCACGCTATAACAGAGAAATTTAACAGAGAAAAGAAAATGATCATTTACTTTCCTCGAGTGGGAATGAAACCCACAACCTGAGTGTCCGTCGCAAGTTTGTGCTGATGTGCCACGACAGGCGTCAAGCTTAAAATTACATAGAAGAAATATGATCCATACGACTAATGTAAGGAAATCTATGGACACGATGTGAATAATTGCTATCATTGTAATGCATTTTGTATGCAAAGCTTTTCTAGGCTCCAGTAAAATGTATGAAAGGAAACACGTTTATTGATTAATATCGGCTACCGTGAAACGGATGTGCCTAGTCTATATTGTCTATAGTCTACTAATATTATTTTTTTGTGAAAGTTCGTGTGTATGTATCTTTGTTTTACTTTCACGCAAAAATTGCTGAACGGATTTTGATGAAACTTCTTTAAAGTAATGTAGTTTATGAATTAGAAGATAATATATTGTGTAAAGATTGTTACAATAGGTTTAAGCGGGCGAAGTCGTGTTTAGGGTTGCTAGTAATATTATATAAGGAAGTAAGACTAAGTGGTAAGAGGTACATATGGGGACAGGTTGACCTTCGAGAATACAGTGTTGATGACACTGAAGGAAAGTCACGTGAAAAACACGAGGACCTCTCGGAGGGAATGTATGAAGATGTTGATGACAGTGGACGAAGTGAAATACATATAGTAAAAGTAGATGCAAAAGGAGGGGTGTTATAAGTTTGACCTGTCAGAGTGTCTGTCTGTTGCACCATAGCCCCTGAATAAATGAACAAATATAAGTGTATTAGAAGATTTTTATTAGAAGCTAAAAGAAGAAATTAGTTAATTTTTTGGTCATATTTTTTAAAAAAATATTATTCTTTTGCTCTTTTTTTAATTTTTTTTTTAAATTTTTGTTTTTCATCCCGCACATGGCCAGGTAGCCAGAGGGAACTTGGAAACCTAATGTTAAGACTCCATTCCGTTCCCCATTTAATGAGTATGTCATCTGTAACTTAATAAGTTATAATTACTGTGGCTATGAAAAAGATATTTGCTTTGAATCCATATTATACCAAATTGAATAGTAACAATCGCGTCTCATCGGATTTAAGATGGCTGACGCTGGGTTTATATAGGGTTGTCTATTTTTAATTCAATAATTGGAATATTTAATAGCTTTTTAAGTATTGTGAGTGCAGAGAAAAGTTGAGATATTTATATATATGTTATAGATTACCTCGATAAATCTGTATATGTAGCAATTTAATAATAATGGTATAGATTAAGTGGTAGTTTGGAGAAATTCTTGAAATGTAAATGTAAATTGATAATTCAATTGATAAAACAATCTATTTTTTATAATATATTTTTATGAAATATATTGAATTTGAAGAAATCTGTATACAAGTTTAGGCATGTCGTATGTCGCGGGGCAGTAGCGTCTGTAAATGGAGAAATTGTGGGTTCGATCGATGTTGAAGGAAATGGAATATTTCATATTCTTATTTCTTCGCTCTGAACACAAGACAAAGCACGGCGTTGAGTTTCGCTATTTAATAGTGCAATACTTTAAATTCGATGGAAAGTGGGGAACGAAAGCGTCTTTATAGAAATGGAGTGTCTTTCGACTTCCCAGGTTCCCTCTGCCTTCCATGTCATGTGCGAAATACACTAAATTAATCTTAGTTAATTTAAAACATATTATATTAGTATTAAGTATCATTAGTCTACAGAAAATTAAAATATAATTAAATAATACCAAAAGTGCCAGCCCTATATGCCATTGTACAGAGTCGTCGTTATACGTCGATAGCTGGTCAGATGACAGCTTAGCGGACCTCTAATTAATGTTTCCATATTACAAGTTTAATAAAAGGGCAATAATGTAATGTAAGCCTTTGTGGTGCAGGTGACAAGTGAACAAGCGATGATTGCAAGTTCGATTCTCGTATGGGGGTATACTTTTATGAAATGAGTAGAGAATGAGAGAGAGAGAGAGAGAATTATAGTATTTGAATACTAAATAGACTTCTATAATACAGCTTGAAACTAATAAAAGGGACACTTGCTTAATATATAGTAAAAATAAAAATATCGTAGGTATGTAGGTACGTAATTTTGGTTCCGTGGATTTAAAAACTTTTAATTTCATCTCGAAAATCGCTCAAAGTGTACATTAGTAACGAACGTTATGTATTATATATATATATATATATATATATATATATTATACCAAGTACGTAGGTACATTGAACTTGTTCTGCCAAAACCTTTATTTTTTCTCACGGCCTTATAATGATAGTTGGTATTAAGATAGATTGCTATTATAGAAGATTTTATTATCATTCTTATATTTATATAATGCTTTTTAGATGAGTTGATATGGTGAAATTGGTACATGCTTGGTATTAAAAAACAGACCTGTCGTGGCGCAGCGGCACAAGCGTGTAACTGTCAACGACAGGTTGTGCGTTCGATCCCCACTCGAGGAAATGAAATATTTAGTATTTTCAATTTAAATATTTAATGTTTCATTTCTTCGCTCTGGTAATAAGGCAAAACGCGGCGTTGAGTTCCGCCACTCAAACCGCAATCCTCAAATACGATGGAATGAAACAGAGTTTCGTCACTCAACTCACAATGCCTACCGAATTCGGCGGATAGTGAGAAACGAAATTTTATTATATATTTTTTTAAGTTTTTAAAAAAAGAAAGGCAAGAATAAATTAATTTAATAGAATAAAATTAATATAGTTTTTATATATTATAACGTATTGTAACTTGCAAGGGTTGAAAAGAAATAAATATATACATTAATATGTCTCGCAGACGCCGAGATCTCAGATAAAATGCCAACGGATTAGCGTCAGGTCTATGACACTATGATTAATTGAGATCGTTAGAAAAAATTAAAAAAGCAACGCTGTTGTGGCACCATTGAAATATTTCAAATTTTTTTTCTTAGCATCACCCTGTTTCCCATTCAGGCGTGGGAGGTTGTGGGGAGGGAACCTGGGAACCTAGTGTTAAGTCATTTCGTCAGATCTGTTCTCCACTTTCCGCTGCGTTGTCCAGGTATTGTGTTTTGAGCTGCGTAACTCAACGCTACGCTTTACTTTGGTAATGAAAGTAAATAAAAATATTAAATATTTTATTCTCCTAAATGGGAATTGAACTTCTAACCGTCGTATTTACAGTGGTATGCCTACGCTTCTGCGCCACGACTATCGAGGTCGATTTTTCTACAGTTTAACATTTTTTTATGTGACATAACAGAATAGTCTTTAAGCGGCAAATACTAAAAATAATGCAATTTATATAAAATAAACTTCGAGCTTATTGAATAATAAATGTGAATTTTAAAGCAAATACAGCAATTTTGTCGAATATTTTGTAAAAATGGTGTAGCTCTCATATATGAAAACAAACATTTTTTTGTATATTTTTTTAATAAAATAAACATTAAATATCAAGAGACACTTGCAATAATGTCTTTCAAAAAAGCTCTTGCAAAAATAAGAATAGTGAAAACTGCAATAAATCGGTTGAGCCAATTTCTGATTGATATAAGCGTGAAAAACTTTTCAAAATAATTGTTTTTTTTTTCGTTTTATTTTTACGTAACATCAATTATGTGAAGGTTACATACAATTTTTTATATAATAATTTATAACATAATATTGTATGGGAAACGGAAGTTTCTCAATGGGAACGGAGTGCCTTCATACGAAGTTCCCAGGTTTCCTCTGCCTACCTTATCACGAAGTTCCTAGGTTCCCAGGTTCCCTCTGCCTACCCCGCGATGTGCAGCGTTAGAGCAATTATGTAAAGGTTACATACAAATTGTATATGATAATTTATAACATTACATTGTATGGGAAACGGAAATGTCTCAAATTGGAACGGGGAACGCGGAGTTCCCAGGTTCCCATGTACCCTCTGCCTGCTTTATCATGTGCAGGATACAGCGGGAACCTGTTATTATTACTATAAGATGCAAATTCGCTGGTCCGCCTTTCCGGTGAGCTCACATAATTTAGGGTCATCTTTAATTAAATAGCGTACGGTTAAGTGCTCCC
>DWMZ01005822.1:0-10708 GCA_018249855.1 Eueides tales michaeli | reverse complement strand
ATATATATATATATATATATATATATATATATATATATATATATATATATATATATATATATATATATATATATATATATATATATATATATATATATATATATATATATATATATATATCGAGATCAGAGGAGGCGTAGCAAATTATAAATAACATATTGTTATAAGTAGCATATTATTGTAAATATCGTATAAAGCAGATTATTTAAAAATAGCTATGATATCGTTAGCAAAATGTAGGCATTGCTAAAACATCTACTTATCACTAGTTTCCCACTGCTTACCCTACGGTACTAACACAGTAGGGTACTTATAGGAAAAAGGCCGTAAACCCTTATAAATATCGAATTTCATTGTACTATTTAAAACATTTTTTTTTAAATCTTTTTTTTTTCTCCATAATTTATATTCGTAGTTAACTCTAAGCCAATGAATATGTCTACATATTCTACATATATTTTTTGTATTAAATAAAACAAAAAGAAATATAACAATATGATAAAAGTTAATAATGGCGGGCTTTTATGACTATTAACTTAATAAAAATAAATATCATACATATATTTTATAAATATGGATACACATATACATATGGAAAAACATACATATATACATACATACAATAAACATAAATATTAAATGTAGATAAATATATGATTATATAACAACGCAGTTTATATAATATCTATATTAGTTATGCATCTAATGTACTTTTGATACTTTTATTTTGAAAACAATAATGGCAATAATTTAAATTATTTTTCTTTCAGCCACGAACTTGAAAGAACTTGGAACCTTAAAGTTAGGACACATATTCCCTTCCCCACTTTCCGCCGAATTTGAGGCTTTACGAGTTGAGCGGCAAAACTAAACGCCGCGTTTTGCGTTGTAACTACAACGAAGAAAGAAAAATATTACAATTTCACCTCTTTGAGTGGGTACCCCACCCTAACCTGTCGCTTACAGTCATATGCTTGTACCTCTGCGCTACTACAGGCATCTTTGTCCTCTTTAAATATAATCATTTCCCAAATAGAAATTGAACCAATAACCGTCGCCTTCGCAGTCTCAGTTTATATTTTGTATGGCCCAGGTTCGGCCTCATATGAAGTACTGTTCTCGTCTCTGGGCTAGTGCACCCTAATATATGATCACATACAACGTAGAGCCGTTTGAATCGTTGGGGACTCAATAATCTGTGATGGGCTTGGTACTTTGGCTTTGCGTAGAGACGTATCCTCGCTGTGCATTCTCTACCGAATTTATCACGGGAAGTGTTCTGGAGAACTGTTAGACTTGGTACCTGCTGCCAATTTTTATAATTGTACAGTACGTTATATGTACAAGCTGAAATATCATCCTCACCATCTTGATACGTGACTCTCTACTACTATGCGGTTTTGTAGGAATTTCCTTCCACGCGCCACTCACTTGTAGAATGGCTTTCTTGCAGCAGTGTTTCTAGGTCGATACAACATGGGTACTTTGAAAAAATAAGACAATCCTACCTTAAAGGCCGGTGCCGCACCTGGTGCTCCTCTGATATTACACGGGACCGTGAGCGGCGGTGACCACACATCATCAGGTAAGCTGTACGCTCGTTTTGTTGTTTTTTTCTATTTTTATATTATAAAACTACCATTTATATATAATATCGAAAGCGTGTGACTGTAGGCGCGACATATTTTAAATTCGATACCCACTCAAGGCAATGAAATATTTAAATAACTGATAACCGGAAACGAGATCAATATGCAATGTCTCCTCATTTGGTGGAAAGTGGGGAACATTAGTGTATTAATGAGGATAGAATATCTTAGCACTAGGTCCCCAGTTTCCCTTTGCCTACTCTGCTATGCGCGAAATAGCGTAAAGCTAAAAAATAGTATAGTTTCGAAAGAAAGTTTGCAATGGAGTTATTTGATAGTTAGCTATCTTTACGTTCTTTATCTTATCCTTATTTATAGAATGAAAAATGAGGCTAAAGAGAACATAATATAATATTTCTTTAGAACAGAAAGCCCTAGACAACCCTGTGCCCAGGTGGTAATGTATATTGTAACTATGCGACAGCCGCAGTCGGTCTACTTCCAAATAGATTGATTTATCTTTTCAATAACTATGTAGTACCATCGTGGCGCTGGGGCACAAGAAGGGGGTATAAAATATTAAATATTTTGATTTGTTCGCTTTTGTTATAAGGATTTCGCTAATTAACACCAAATGCATTATGAATTCGGCGCAAAAAGAAATGTCCTAAATGGAACAAAATGTACTATTACTTATTATACTAGGTGCCCAGGTTCCATCTGCCTATCCTGCTATATGTGGGGTTTAGCGAAAATCTGAAAAGAGAACTACTTATCTCGTGATTTTCCTTTGTACGTGTTGGTAAACAACCTAATGACAATTTGTAGTGGCGGTAGTGTAATTATTTTTAAAATGACTTTAAAAATGAGTTTCCTGTAAATTCACAAAAAAATATGAATTTTATATATGGAACAAATGCGATAATATACTGGAATAAATTAAAAGCGCTGTGACGAATTATTAAGAAAGTTGTTCATTTTGTTTTAGTATATTTCCACTTCATTTCCTCATATACAAGTTTTCTTACAAGTGACGCATAACAATACTTACTTCAGTCTCAACATGGCTTTGTCTTAGTTTCGCTACGTACATACTACTACTTTTTATGTATTTTCACCTTTATTTTTATAGATTTAAGATTCACATTTAAAAACAATCGACATTCTTAGTGCAAACAGCTTTGTCATGTCATCAAAATAATAGCACATGAATTTAGCTCCTATCATGATTTGAATAAGGTTGAATATCCCTTTAGAGTAGCAATTTTATAGCAATACTTTGGAAAGGTAATTTTGTGTTTTTTCATGCTTTGCGGTAAGATTTGAGTCACAACAATTGTTATTACAAGGGTTATAAGTTTGCTTACTTGTGCTGTTGTTTGCTGTCTTTTGTTATTACTTTACTGCATACGAATTGGTTGCTTAGAATAAAGTTAAATAGTAATAAGGTCTGTTGTGGCGCAGAGACAAAAGCATGTGGCTGTAAACGCGACAGGTTGTTCGATCCCCAGAGGAAATTAAATATTTACTATTTTCAATTTAAATGTTTTCCGTTCTTTTTGCGGCGTTCAGTTCCGCCACCCAAATTTGTGAAAGTGGGGAACAAATTTCCTCTGCCTGCTCTGTCATATGCGGGATACAGTGTGTAGCGGAGTTATTTTGATTAAATTAGCTTAATGTCATATGCATTAGGTTAAGCATGTGATAGCCCAGCATTAAGACTCTGTATCTGGAGAGGATCAACATGCAATGCCTCGAGAATTCTGAAGAAAATGGGGAACAAAATTGTTTTAATGGGGGCGAAGTATTCTAGCACTAAGTTACGAAATTCCCTTTATCTATTCTGCTATATGCAGTCTTATTTAAAAAAAATAAAGGATTGGAGGGTATTAATGTCCCAATATGTCTACCAGAGCGAGAAAAGAAAGTGATTATTTTCTTCCCTTCAGGAGCTCAAACCCGCTAATTATTTACATATTATTACGGAGAGCGTAGTGTCTTAAGACAACATTTTCTACTTATCCATGAAGTTTGAAGAACACAATGAAGGTGGAACGAAAATCTATACAAGTATTTTAGTCTAGATGAAGAATCGTTATTAAATGTGTTTTGAATCGTTATTAAATGTGTTTTGAATCGTTATTAAATGTTACGTTTTCTCAAAACATGAGTGCTAACTAAACAAGTTCATTTTTGCATTAAGCCTATGTTTTATGTTTACCTGCAAAATTGGTTGTTTAATAACTGATGCATTTATGTGTTAACCACATGTATTGTAGATAGTGTTTGTTACCCAACAGTCATTATCTTTTTTTATATGGAAAATTATTACTACCATAGTTTGAAATATCAGCGGCAAATTATTTATTCATTTTAGCTAAAATGGTACCAAATGTATTAAAAAAAGAAACAAATATAACTGTAAAATTTAAATAAGTAAAAAGGACCATTACTCTCTTATATTTTTCTATATCTCTTAAGATAAAAAGGGCCTTTTCAGAAAACTTATTTATTTAAGGATCATGAAAAATGTCAAGCCTTACTAAATATTTATTTATATTTTCGGCTTATTACGTTTTATTTTTACAATTTTTAAAGTGGTATTCCACACTTAGGAAAGAAAAATACTAAATTTAAAAACGTGTAAAAATTTGAACGAGGCAGGATTTCAACCCGCGCTTCTTGGAATCCGTCCAAGCGTTATGACCAACTAAGCCATTCGTTCTCATCAAGCTCCGTCGAAATTTCTTTCCTAAGTGTGGAATACCACTTAAAAAATAGTAAAAATATTTAACAAATAGCATTCTCTCTTGCCAAACGATAATTCTAACGAATTGTCTTTGGGTATAATTAAAAAAATATATACACGCTTTTCAAGCATAGCAGGATTTATTCGACGTATATTTCATATGTAATTGTATGGCCGAACTCAACACACTATGTCTTGTTATGTCAAGATGGGGCTTAAAAAATAATTATAAATAATCGCCTCCACATTTTGATCGAACCTACAACTATCGATTTACAATCAAACGTGGTACCACTGCGCCACAACGACCTCATATTGATGTGTAAATTATATATTTTATTTTTGTTCGTAATTTTTGCTTCAAGATATCCTACACACAGCAAGGTCAGAAGGTTAGTAGCAGAGGGATCCTGGAAAACTAGTGTTGACATTCAGTTCCCATAAAAACACTTCTGTTCCTCACCTTCGTCCATATTCTGAAGGTTTTGAGCCACAACGCCACGCTTTGCTTTTTAAAAGAAATACATACTCATATATCCAAAATACCCTTATATTTTAGTAAACGTTATCATGAATGCTGTAACGGTGTAACGGTACCACATAAATCCTAAAGTTACGGCACCTTGAGAGCAATTTCCGAGATTTTTATTTCAGATGAAAATATTGTATTTATTCAACACTTTTAACGATTTTGATGTTTTATAACCTTGTCAATAAGTAAATGTTATTATTACTTACTTTTTTATTCTTTTCTTCTTTATCAATGTATAAAAGTGTAAAACAACAATAGAAGCAGCCGTGAGACAGAGGTATAGCGTCTAATTATACATGACATAGTTGTGAGTTCGATTCTCTCAAATGAAAAAAATATTGTCGTTTAACTCCTCTTGTAACAAGATAAAGCTGAACTAAACATGCAATATCCCGAGAATACCGCGGAGAGTGGAAAACCGAAATATTTTAATTGAGAACAGAGTGTCCTAAAGAATATGATTCTTAATATTTTAAATTCCCTCTTACTTTCCTACTAAGTGTAGTATCATGAAGTTTAAAAAAGCTCTCGGTGTACAACAAGCATCATCTTAGCTAACATCTAATAGATTTCTGATAATGTTAATGCGGACGTTCTAAAGGCCGTTTGTAGGTAGGTATATCGTCACGGGCCTCGTAATTACTTGAAAGATTAAGAGATTGAGCGTCATGAGCTAGTGGTGTGCGTAATGATTGTATTGTATGTGATCTGGTTATATGGGTGCAGAAGGTAATTTATTTTTTTACAATAAATGAATAATATTAATATGTCACGCTGTATCCCGCACGTACCGGGGTAGGTATAGGGAACTTGGAACCTATCGTTAAGACACTTCGTTCCTATACAAACACTTCCGTTTCTATATTTTAATGTATTATTTGACACTTAGAATAGCAAAAATTGAAAACGTATAAAAGATATACATTTTCCTATAAGCTATATATAGTGTATATATTTAGCTTAACACTACATCGTTCCCTAATTTTGGCATTGAGTGTTGACCGGAGGAACGCAACGTCAAGGCGTAGCTCGTTACCAAAGAAATAGAAACTATTAAATATTTCATTCTTCTGAGCAGCAATCGAACACACAATTGTCCGTAAATGGTAGTACGCTTGTATCTATGCGGCGGCGTTCAATGTTATTTATATAAGTAAACTATTCTTAAACATTAAATATGTTAATATCATGTAAATTAACATTCGAGCGGTTGGGGTGCAGTGGAACAGACTTTTGATACAAACAGTTATGGGTTTGAATTCATTACAGGGATTAAGTTATTTTCTTTTCCTTGCTCTGGTAATAAATAGCATTGAGTCACTCAACATAACACGCAATTGTACGGATATTGAAAAAATCCCTGGTACTAGATACACGATTTTAGGGTTCCGTTCCTTAAAAGGAAAATTTAGGCTTTTAGGTAAATCCAATAAAAAATAGGAGCATTTTTGCATTGCATTTTTGCATTGCATGCATTGCATTTGGTACAACATACACCATTTAATCATCGTGGACCTACAATTACGAGATTTGCCACAAATTTAGAACTTACAATACAAACAAAGAAGAAAATGCGATGAGTAAAAATTTATAGGTCAAATTTACATGAATAATTTATTTCATATAAATAAAATGTATACGCCCGCAAAATTAAATTCAAAATTAATAAAGTATTTCTCATAGACTTACTTATTAAATTTGGCAAGAAGTTAAAACCTTGCCCAAATAAACTTGCAGCAAAAGAAGATTGAAAAATGGAAAATTATTTTTATATTACCGATACATAACTACTACAAACTTATTTTTACTATTTTTAAAGTGTCAAGCCACCCCTTGAAAAGAAAAATACTTTTAAAAACGTATAAAATTACTCTGACTGAACTTGGTTAAACGCCTGCTACGTTCAAATTCTTAAACATTTTTAAGCAAGTACCATTTCATAGAAAATGAATGCTTATACCGCAAACTATATTTTGTCAATGTATAAGTCGTAGGTAGTTCCCGTTAGACATACAATCCCGGAATTAATAAGGAACTCTTTAGTGGATGGATCCGACTCGTTCTTTACTGGATTTTTTATTGTACCTACAATACCCTTTGCAACAATTTTAAACGTACAGCAAATGCACTATTCTTCACATTTGTGTCCTCATACATACAAGTATGTAGTTCCTATAGGAAATTTAACCGCTTTTATTTATAGTGACACAGATTCTGATTAAAGAAAAGTCGTGCGAGTCGATTTTTTGTACGGAACACTTATATTATTATTTGAATTACCTTTTAACTAAGTTGTGTTGAAATTGATATAATCCAAAATGTTGTATGACACATTATAAGGGTGTTGTTACTTAGCTAGCAAAAATAGTTTCATGATCCAAACCAATATTTTTTGAAATGATCGCTTTCAATCAGTTAGATTCTCTAATTCCCTTTGCCTAGTGTGAAGATGAAAAAATAAAAAAAGCCTACGGCTGCGTGGAAATGGAATTAATATCTTCATAATTAAAAAAAACTAGTTAAAGTCAATTAATTGTTTCCTTGGACATAGTGGATTCAAATGAAATCCATCCATCCATTCATCTTAAAGGCCGGCAACGCATTTGTAGCTCCTCTGGTACTACACGGTGCTGTGGGCGGCGGTGATCACTTACTATAAGGTGACCCGTACGCTCTTTTTCCGTGTTTTATCAATAAAAAAATATCTATATAAGCCGGATATATAAATAAATAATTAATGAGGCTTGACGTTTTTCATGATCCTCAAATAAACAAGTTTACTGAAAGGGCCCTTTTATCTTAAGAGATATAGAAAAATATAAGTGAGTAATAATCCTTTTCACTTATTTAAATTTAGCAGTTGTAGTTGTTTTTTTTGTTTAATATTTTATGTACCATTTTTGCCAAAATGAATAAGTAATTTAACGCTGATGTTTTAAAATACGGTAGTAATAATTTGCCATATAAAAAATGTTGCTGTTGGGTAACAAACACCATCTACAATACATGTGGTTAACACATAAATGCATCAGTTATTACAGAATCAATTCCAGGTATACATAAAACAGATTTAATACAAAAATAAACTTATTTAGTGAGCACTCAGTTTTTGAGAAAACAATTTAATAGCGATTCTTCAACTAGACTAAAATACTTGTAGAGATTTTCTTTCCAACTTCATTGTATTCTTCAAACTTGATGAGTAAATAGAAAATGTTGTGTTAAGACACTATGCTCTCCGTAATAATATGTAAATAATTAGCGGGTTTGAGCTCCTGAAGTGAAGAAAATAATCACAAATATGACTCTGGTAGTCATATTGTTACATTAATACCCTCCAATCCTTTTTTTTTAAGTAAGACTGCATATAGCAGAATAGATAAAGGGAATTTCGTAACCTAGTGTTAGGATACTTCGCCCCCGTTAAAATATTTTTGTTCCCCATTTTCCTCAGAATTCTCAACGCAATGTATGTTGATCCACTCCGGATACAGAGTCTTAACGCTGGGCTTTCACCTGCTTAACCTAATGCATATGACATTAAGGTAATAAAATTCAAATAATTTTTAATTCAAATAACATTTGAGAACCTAGTGTTATGACACTCCGTTCCGTTCCCCACTTTCACTTTAGTGGCGGAACTCAACGCCGCGAAAAGAAAGGAAAACATTTAAATTGAAAATAGTAAATATTTAATTTCCTTGGGATTGAGTCACATGCTTTTGCCTCTGCGCCACGACAGACCTTATTATTATTTAACTCTGTTCTACGCAATAAATTTGTATATAGTAAAGCAAGAACAAAAGACAACAAATAACAGCACGAGTAAACAAACTTATAATCCTTGTACTGACAATTGTTGTGACTCAAATCTTCCCGCAAAGCATGAAAAAACATAAAATGACCTTTCCAAAGTATTGCTATAAAATTGCTACTCTAAATCAAAGTCAGTAAGGGATTATCAACCTTATTTTTAAATGTTAGGAGCTAAGTTCTTGTGCTATTATTTTGATGACATGACAAAGCTGCTTGCACTAAGATTGTCGATTGTTTTTAAATGTGAATCTTAAATCTATAAGAATAAAGGTGAAAATATATATAAAAAAAGTAATATGTACGTAGTGAAACTAAGACAAAGCCGTGTTGAGACTGAAGTAAGTATTATTATGTGTCACTTGTAAGAAAACTTATATATGTGAGGAAATGAAGCGGAAGTATACTAAAACAAAATGAACAACTTTTTTATAATTAAATTTGAATTTGTTTGTCTTTTAAAACTTCGTCATAGCCCTTTTAATTTATTCCAGGATATTATCTTATTTATGTCATATGTAACATTCATATTTTTTTATAAACTTACAGGAAACTCATTTTTAAAGTTATTTTTAGAATAATATTTCAGTATATATATAAAATAAATGACATAAAGAAACAAAATCTTAAAAAAAAAGTAAACAGTCCCCCAAAAAGTACTCACTCGCTTGGCTTCACGCAAAGGAAACTAGGGTTAGTTAGTAGTACCTACCCTAGTAGGGTTAGTTAGTAGTATTATGACACTCCGTTTCATTTCCCACATTAAAAACTATCTTTATAAAAACTTGAATTTAATGTAAAATCCTGGTAGTCCTTTTACCATGGCAATTTTCGGACATCCTTAATGTTATTCTGCCCAAGATAATTTTCAAAATTGCTTCAGCTTACTAAGTACAATTGTTGCTAATTCCATCTTTGCATAGTTGGTTAGTCACGGAGTGGGGGTTAGAAAAAAAAAAAAAAAAAAAAAAAAAATATATATATATATATATATATATATATATATATATATATATATATATATATATATATATATATATATTCGAGGATATGCAATATTTAATATTCTAATTTTCTTGTTCTGGTAACGAGATAAAGCATGGCATTGATTTCTATCACTTAATAAATAATGCCTCCGAATTCGGCGTAAAATGAGGAACTTCGTTTTTCGCGCTTCGAAAAATAAACATTGTGTGGGGACAAGAATCAACAATAGTAGATTCATCATTTACCTTCCATAAACAAACAGCGGGCAATATATAGGCGTGGAATGAAATGTTAGCGATACTGTAAACTATATGGAGCACAAGTATCATAATCCCAGAAAATTATATTTAGATATGATGGTTTTATGGATACATGGCGTGTTCGTGGCATAACGCCTTGGATATTGGCCAAGTACGTGGACATCAATACATATATAGATATAATAACGATAAGGATGTCTTTATGGGGTACCTAATCTTAGCGCTTCCACATATTCCTAACCTACCTACATATACGTTATATATATCTGTCTAGCTGTGGTATCATAGCTCTTGGATGGATGAACCGATTTGAGTGCATTTTTTTTGTTTTTTTATAGAAAGCCTTGTCCATGGTGGTTATTCTTATGGCTTATGCTCTATGAAAATAAGATTAGAGCTTCATGCTGCGCCAAGAAGTCATAAGGCTGTGACCAGGTGTGTCGGGGGCGTTTTTTTTGTAATAATGACATTTAAAACTACTGCAAAGTGCACACATGAAAGATATAACCGTGTGTTTTTATATATATATATATATATATATATATATATATATATATATATATATATATATATATATATATATATATATATATATATATATATATATATATATATATATATATATATATATATATGTAATAGTATCTTTGAGCCTGTGTCCCCGGTAATAGCAGATATATACATGGAGGACTTCGAGGAGATGGCCCTTAGCTCTGCACCATGTCTGCCAAGGATATATAAGCGGTACGTAGATGACACTTTCACAATTTTACCTACG
>DWMZ01005821.1:0-10708 GCA_018249855.1 Eueides tales michaeli | reverse complement strand
GCTGAATGACGCACGATAAATCTACGAAATATTATATACCTAAAAATGTTACGAAATAATATTTTTAAAATAATTTGTAAGTTGAGACCTCTCGTGCCGCAGCGGCAAAACCGTGTGACTGTAACAGGTAGGATGTGGGTTCGTCCCCACTCGAGGAAATGAAATATTTAATATTTTCAATTTAAATATTCAATGTTTCCTTTCTTCGCTTTAGTAATAAGGCAAAAGCGCGGCGTTGAGTTCCGCCACTCAACACGCAATGCTTCAAATTCGTGCCTTAAAATGTTGTAACTTAAAGCAAAAATAACATTAATTCATCTATAAAATAAAAAATTTATTCACTTTTTTTTCTTCATGTTTTATTAATCACCACACTGCATCTCGCACATGGCAGGGTAGAGGAAACAAGACAGAGGAAACTTAGGTACCTAGTGTTAAGACACTCTGTTCTCGTCCACGCCCTCCGCCTTTTTTCTTTTTTTTTATTGCCATTTGAGGCATTGCGTACTGAGTGGCAGAATTTAGCGCAGTGCTTTGTCTGTCACGTTTACAGTCACACGCTTGAGCCACAACAGGCATCTAAAAAAAAAATATTGTTTCTTTAAATTTAAAATGTCGATATATACTCACCTCAGTGTCCAAAAACTTAGCGTCGGCTCTCCTTTTATTATTTTTCTCCTCATACTCCCACACATCGTAACCTTTGTCACAAGTTAAAAACGTATCCTGAAGAACATCTGTCCCAGTGTCGTAAACGCTGTAACAAGAAAAAATAATAATAAGCCATTTTGTTAGTACTATATTTTTTTATGATCCTAAAAATATTAATATGGCGTAGCGAAAGGAGAATATTTCGAGTTCTTTACTTAGTTTGTAGGTGGCGTTTATTAATTTAAAATTCGTTATCACCTCAAAATATATCTATGTAATATATCTTTATTTAACTATTGGCTTCAAGTTATATACATGACGATCTCGCACATGGCAGGGTAGGCAGAGGGGACTTGGGAACATAGTGTTAAGACACTCCGTTCCCTAATTTCCGCCGAATTTGAGTCATTGCACAGAAAAAAGAATCTGCACATTAAATATTTGGCCGAAAAATTATGCGGTTTTTGTTAAGTAGTGAATTTATAACTTTTTGTATAACTACAGCTTAAAAGCTGTAGAGCTATAGTATTTAAAGTGATTATAATAAATAGGGAAATGCTGTGCTCTGAAGAGAGTTTTTCATAGTGATTGACATTTAGCATTAACATATAGAGACTGGAATATTTAATGATGGATCAGCAATATTTAGAGATATTCCTTTTTTTAAAATCAATATTGGCTCAAAATTACTGTTAGTAATTAGAAATAGTATGGAAATGGTCATAAAATCCACGCGAACTAAGTTGCAGGCGGCCAAAATCTAGAATTTGACTATAGATAAAAACATATAGTAATAACAATAACAAGCTAGAATAAACTCACCTATCCGGCGGGCGTTCATCCGGGAACAGCGATCTAAATATCTGCGTGAGGCGCGGGTTGGACCTCAAATGTGGTAGCACTCTCGTCTTCATATCGGTACTGTTCCCACTGTTGATGCCTGTTGTGATAGCGCGTATTATTTTCCTTAGCACCGTCGGCTTCCGGTTAAACGTTGACTGAAACAAAATGGCCGCTAATGATATGCTCTATATATTTTAGCCGTTTGCCATTAAACCTAATTTAGTTCAATTATAAAATCATACATAGTAATATTTTTATGGAATTCTGAGTATTTTGTAGCTTTGCCTGTGTAAAAGAAGTCACTGATTATATCTGTGGCTACTTTTTCTATATTAAAGTCGAAGTTTGTTTTGTACAACGAGCTAATCTTTGGAACTACTCGTTCAGTTTAATTTACACATTTATCGAAAAAAGCTTTATTACATTACGTTTAGAAGTGAAGTTAAACGAAAATATGTTGAAAAAATTTGAGAATTCAAGTAATACATAGACCGTAACCGCTTTTATGTCCTACAAATTACAAAAACAAAGAGATATTTTCAAAACAATTTTAAGCGATTAACATTATTTCTTTTGCAATTAAATACGGTATGCATTTTGTAAAGATTTTGATCTTTACAAAATGTCTTTTACAGCATATCAATTAGAAGATATCGGTTTCAAAAATACTGGAGCAATTGGTGTCATCGTGAGACACCAGGGCGAGAGGTGAAAAAATAATATTTTTTTAAGGGAAGTGTTAAGACACTCCGTTCATTCATTAGTATACTTTTATTTCTGATATTCCCCAAATTCTCGAGGAATATCATGTAAGTGGCGGAAGCCACAACTTTAAACCATTTATTTGCACTAATTTTGTAAATATCATTAATATATTAAACTAAGTATATATGAATTTACTAAAGTATTTTTGTGTTGGGATAGCTCGTTTATCGAAGAAGGCTATATATTTCACGTTGATAGTTTCAATTTAACGAAGTGTACCTGATTAGTGGAATTAAACACAGAGCTTTGTCTTATTGTCAGAGTAAGGAAATAAATTTTGAAAAGGCATCACATCACCGACGCGTTTACAGTACTGGGGCCTCAAACATAACATTTCTTAGTTTTAATTTTACTTTATAACAACTGCAAATTCTTACGATAGCTTTTTTATGGTTTTTTTTAGTAAATTAAAAAAAACCTTAGAGACAAAACGTCACTACCACAACTTAACAAAGTGCTTTTAGTTTATACTGCTAATCCGAATATTATAAATAGTAGCTAAGAATCCCCGCAAAGAACAAACCTTGAAAAAAGTTGCACCCAAATAACGAACCCTACAGACACACAGCCCCGCAGACGGATAGGTCAAACTTATAAGCATCCATTTGCACCGGGGGTTAAAAAAAGTTAAGCTTTCAAAGTTTATAAATGTGGAAAATAGATGGCGCTGATTGAAATTGAATCGCGCTATCCTTACGTTCTGTTTGGAAGTATAAGTACGTTCGATTTTAAGTATAACGTTAATTATTTTCATTTTCCCTCTGGTGAAAATCAATTTTTTTGTGAGACGCTCTAAGTATAAATTTAGACGCGTCTTAATATACACAAATAAATTATATTGAGAATATAAATTAATTAAATACTTTTCAAGTATATATTAAATAAATTTTCAATTCTAATTCTATGCCAAAATGCATGCAATCTTTGAGTATGGGGAATTTAAAAAACTCCGTACAAAATGTTAACATATATAAACAAATTGCTACCGCGCGTAGAAGGATTTCTATGTAGCCAGATAATTTTATATCTTTTTACGTACATCTAAGTAGTTTAAGCCTTTTTTGCAAACCTGGCTATTATTTATAGTCCTCAAATATACGTATTATCTATTAGAAATATTTTTTATACTAATATAATGCATAGGATTGAATGGGCATAATGTCTATTACTTTCGAAAAAAATATTAAAAAACGTCACGCCATTCATATTAAAAACAAAGTGACTGTGTAAATCTAAACATCTTAACACAATGTGTACAATAATATACTAATTGTTGCTACTGTAAAAGGGAATCTTAACCTAAAAATATTTCAAACTACGTTTGCGAAGAAGTTAAATTTTGTTTTTTAAATATAAATAAAATAGTAGACTCCAATGGGATTGAACCTACAACCTGCTGCGTTTTCAATCACACACTTGTGCTGCTGTGCCATGACAAGTGATAAGTGATAACTATAAAAAATTGTGAGTAATATATAGAAAAACTTATAATACAGAGATGTTTCGCTCAGAGTCATGGTGGTTACCGGGATCTTAGAAAATGCTATGCCTCAAACAAATTTTTATTTATTTCCTAAAAGCTAAGTTTGTATATATGAAAGTCAAATGTTAGATATCCGCAAAAAAAGAACTTTATTATATTATTTAATATGTAATTATATTATTTATTATGTATTTGAAAAGTCTAAAGTAACAACATTTTTCATGAAAAATGCTGTATTCTTTTAAACGAAACTATATACACAAGATAGTTTAAAAAAATTTTAAAAAGACGATTAAAAGAATTTCTTTGTTACCTGAGTCGTCGGTGGCAAAATGGCCCAAAATAGCATCATAGGAACATTGTTGACAAAAATATGGTAATAATTTTAATAATTAACGGTATGTTAAAAGATTTATTAAATTTTAACTCAACTAAGCATTCGAGAATAGCACTAGTAAAATTGTCAAAATCAGCCTATGCTACTTATTCACCTTCTCTTCATTACGTTCAGTGTTTATGACCTTTAAATATTGCTTGCGAGGATAGTATATTGAAATGGACATTGTCAATATTACAAGGAATAGAAAAATTGTCAGCCACGTTAGTAAAGCGACTCGTTTACTTTTAGGAGAATGAGGTGCTGGAGAAGAATGCATTGGTTTTCGTATTAAAATTAAAGAGTTATTTTTCAAACAGCCCTCAAATTTAAACATTGTGCCTCTATCCTTTAAGCACACATTCTATTCTAATCATTCATTTCCGACATATTTTTCATCAATTATGGTCACAAAAGAACGCCTTGTAGCACATAAAGTCCACAAGCAATTTCAATTGCAAACGTTCCATATTACAATTTTACAGGTAAAACAGTCTGGTAAAACAGGAACAGTCTGTGAACACTGATCTTTTGGAGCTAAAATATCATAGCACTTTGAAGAGTGTTACGACAACGGAAGTGAATGCAAAAATGTATTAACATCTAATCATTCATCATTCAATATTATGCAATGTATATATATATGCCATAAATACATTTATACAAAGATTTACAACAGTTTTGAAAAACCTTAATATGATATATGTATAAGGTCGACATGATAAATATCACAACACCATTAAATTGAATTTCATTTTTTGTCCTATAATTTGTATACTAAGCTAATGCAGTCATGGCGCCTTTGTATAAAAGGACAAAGGCTCAAAGATAGATTGTGCAAGCTATCAGTTTGATTAGCTTACGCAGTAAAGTTTATTCTAAAATATTAAAAAGATGAATGCAAGAGAAATTGTAAAGGCCCTTTTGTGAAAGGCCCAGGGAGATTTTAGATCTGGATGAGGAGGTATGCATCGAATCTCTTCCCCTTATGGGAATGACATTGGGGATTATTATTTAATGCAAATAGCTAGCTACGGTGACACTTTGAAGCGCTAGTCTGTAATGATACGATAGCTTCCTCATAGTACTGATTAATCAATAATGCGAAATCCGAATAAATAACCCAATAACTAATGCCGCCGATTTATTGCTATATATTAGAGTTCAATAAAATTATAATCTAATCGTAGCTTATAGGAAAGAAGATAGGATACAGTTTATAACCGTAGGTAGGATCTTAATGATCTAATGCTTAATTTACAACCGTGAAGAAGCTAAAGTAAAAATATCATAACAGTAGTGAAGATCTTAACCTTAAATGGAATTTGTTGGAAAATTAGGAATACAGCCTCAAATCTACAAATTCCCCGGAATATTCAATTAAAAAAATGAGAAGAATATTAAAAGAGTGATGCCCAATCCTTTTCAATTTATCTAAACAAAAATAACTTCTTAAATAATGAATTAGATAATTATAAGGAGAACATATTAGCATTAAAACCTTAAAGAAATAATTAACGACAACTTTTTAAAAATACTAAAATACCCATTATTTTATTATTAACGAAATTCGTAATGAGAATCTTAACAAAGTTATAATTGAAAGATAAAAGAATGGCTTTGGTGATAAATTTTTTACACACTACTACTTTTATTTTTATACACTGCCGGTCAAAAGTTTGAGACCACTAATAAAAACTTTTGTTATCAGTAAATATTTTAGAAAATATGGGTGATAAATAGTAATCTGCACACTCGCATATTCTAATGTTCATTAAGATTGCCTAAAATCTTATTCTTTTGTATAGAAGCCAAGAGAAGGGCAATAAACAGGCATTGTATCCAAACATCCATGTCAGCTGCGGAAGCGGTAGGAGACAGATCCATTGTCAAAAATCTATTACCTTATTACCGCAGCTGGCGCTTCTATTTTTTTTACATCAACTTACAATACAATTGTTCTAAATTCTCAAAATATGTTTGATTATTATTTTAACCAAAGTTAGTCTGATTTTGTGGTTCCTACAGTCTACACATCTCTAAATTGGAAAAAGTTTCGGAAATTAGTGTTGAAACGCGATCTGCCATCGTTGTTCTCCACAACAAAGACAAATCTGGACGTCAGATAGCGAGCCAACTGCGCTACAAGCAAGCCAGCAATAATCAAGATCATCCGCGTTCTGGGAGACCAAGGGCTACGTCTAGTGGAGAAAATTTATTGTGGTGACCAAGCAAGCGAAATAGACGTCTGACAGCCCCAGAAATTCTTGTAAAAGTCAACAAATCGCGGGAAAAACCAGTATCAGTGTCTACAGTGCAAAGACTATTGCGAGATGCCAAGTTGTTTGGACTCGTTGCTGTGCGTAAACCTCTGTTAAAACCGCATAATATAAAGAAAGGGATGCAATGGGCCCTAACTCATAGACTCTGGACCGAAGAAGACTTCAGAAAAGTTCTTTGAAAAATTTGAAGTGTTCTGGTCAAAAAGAAGAGAAACTTCGCTCCGTCAAAAAAAAAAGATGATGCTGCAGTGTGTAGGGCCGACTGTCAAGCACGGTGGCGGATCAGTTATGGTCTGGGGTCGTTTCCCTGGCCATGGTAGCGGAAATCTAGGCCAAATTAAAGGCATAATTAAAAAGGAGCAATATAAAGAAATTTTGGAGTAAAACGCCATTCCCTACGAGCTAAATTAAACGGCTGAGGTACTTTCCAACAAGACAATCATCCGAAATATAGTTCTAAATTATGTAGAGGCTATTTAGACATAATATAGTCGGTAAGAAGCGACCCTTGCCAGACTTCTGGAGGGCTGCAAAATTCCATTTGTCACCACACGCACCATATGAGCGTGCACTCTTAAGGTGGACCTTAATGGAGCGCCCAAGGCGAGCGGCGTCTGCGCCAGTATTCTTAGCTTCATTAGGTGAACTCGAGGAGTTTTGGGAGTGTCAGAGACGTTCTAGATCGTCTTAGAGGGAATAACAATTAGTTAATAATATATACTGATTACTATACTATGCTAGTAGTGACTAGAAGGTGGATGAAGCTGGAATGCTAATAATAGAAATATGCAGGGAAAGGAATTTGTGTTGGCAAATGCGATCTTTGATCACAAACAAATTCACTAGTATGCATGGGAGCAAACGGAAAGAAAACAATAAATAATTTATTCTTAGATGATTAGAATACAACAATATTCGAAGTCAAGTTATGGATGAATGGACAAATGAGTGTTTAGAGGTCCTGAACTAGAAACAAATCGCAGCTTGATACTGGATGTCCACACTTGGCGTCGAATTATTGCATAAGAAGTTGGAAGCTTCAAGATCCACCGATCCAAGAGGAATATCAAGAAAGACGTTCCAAGAACTAGACAGTCGTGTATCTGGAAATGGAAATGTTGAAGCATTGTGGCATAACCCTAGAAATTGTACGAAGGAAACAGCGACAGTAATATTTACTAAAGGAAAAAGAGATTATTTTAAATGAAACACTTTTAAACGGATTAATCGCGTATATTGAGTTTTAAACATTTTTGGAAACCCGACGTTTTTCCGACGCTTTCGTCAGACGAATGCCACCTCAGTCTACCCGTGACCACGGACTACTGTAAAATGTCGGGTTTCCAAAAATGTTTAAAACTCAATATACGCGATTAATCCGTTTAAAAGTGTTTCATTTAAAATGTGTAACAATCGCGAAAATCAAAGATACTATTATGAAAAAGAGATTAGCAAAAAAACGCGACGAATGGTGCGATGATGTGAAAAATCTTGTAGAAAGAAAAAAGAAAGCTTGGCAAGATTACAATACAAAGCTTTGGAAAGCAATTAAATTATAAGACGGAAAGAGTAGAGAAGAAAGAAGAGAGCTGTAAAACGTTAACAAACAATTTCCAAGAAGACATAAAACTTTTTCGGTAAGAAGTGAGTAATTCCCAAGATTGCTTGGTAACCTGTAGAATAAAAGGGGAGTTTCCAAGGACGGTGAAATTTGAACAGAACAACCACTCATTTCACAGCCGTGGTTGAATTTGTACAAGATGTATGAATGTGAAGCAACCTATGCCTCAAGTTTACACTTGCACTTTCAACTTCTTTTATATGCAGTTGGTTCAATATGGAAGAGTACGTATTGCAGTAGATGCCAATGGATAGTTAATCTTGATAATTATTAAATATCGAGTCACGCGTCTTAGACGTGTTTTTGTTTTATTATTTTTGTGAAATTTATGCTGGAAATCAGGGAAAGTCTCGATTGATTGTCGGAGGTGCAGTCATCATGCTTTTTTATAAAAAGGTTCACCGATAGACTGCGTGAAGTATAAGGCTATCAGTTTGATTAGCTCTGGTAGTAAGATTTATTCTAAAACGTTTACGAAAAGAATGCTAGAGATATCGGTAAAGCTGTTGTAAAAGCTTGAGCCTCCTTGAGGAGGGTTTAGATCTGTATGAGGGTGTACGCATTAGATCTCTTCCCTTCGCATGATGGCGGTGAAATTCTTGGCCGTAAGTCAAATAGTTTTCTATACATTTATAGACTTAGGAAAGGTGTTTGACAACGTTGAGAGAAATAAATTATAGGAGATATTACTCCGTCACAATTTGAGCGAAACCTTGCTGTAGACTGTAGTCTCTTAATAAAGATCACTCAACTCGAATGCGAGTACAAGTTGGCATGTTGCCTTAGTTTGGTGTTCAATCTATCCAAATAGTAAATTGTATTAAGCAAGGCTAGGTGATGTCAGCTTGATTGTTCAATTTGTATTTGGATAGCTGTCTCTAAGGAGTGAAATAAAGTGACGAGTGAAAGTAGGTGGCCCGAATTAAAATTACCTACTGTACGCAGATGATATAGAGATCATTGAATCATAAGACAGCGTGTTACACGCATTGATTACAAGTTCTGGCACTTGAAAATAATAAATAAAAGACGTTATGCAAGATCGGCGTAAATAATAAGATATAAGTAGATCTGGGAAGTACTTTTAGTAGAGACAGGAGAAACGAGGCTTATGTGGAAAGGTTAATTGTTGCCGCTAAAATAGGTAACGGTGCCTAAGCTGATCAGCGCATATGCACCGTTCGTACACAATGCAGCGTTGGTACCGTTGCTTGTTATAGAAAGATCTTCATAGAGATTTCTGTGGAGACGCAATCTTTCGTAGGATATGCGAATTTAGTTTAGCTGATCAAATCCACAATGAAGAGATACACAGAACGACAGGTACTAGGCAAGGAAGTCATGGTCAGAATGAAAAAAAAAACGTGCAGAGGTGGTTCAGGCACGTCGAGCGAATAGTAAGTAGCACGACAAGTAGTGGAGATCTTCTTTTTACTTTCGAAAATACAATATCATTGATACTGGAGAAAGGTCACGTAAAGAGCATGAGAACCCCACGGATGGCATGTATGAAGATGTTGATGACATTGGTCGACACGATAAAGGTTTGCTAAGTAACGTTTGGCGCTCCGTTTTTTATGGCAGGGTTGCAGCGTAATGATATAAAAAAAGGTGACTTTATAAATTGCAAACTAAGATGTATGTGTAAGCTTTTTAAAATATGTTTATTTGCGTAAGCCATGTTATAGCATTCACAAGATTAACTATGCTTACCATGCTATTTATAAATATCCTATAGGATGTACACATAAATTAAGTGATAGAGTACCAAAAGAGAACCTAGTGTCTTCACATTATTCTTCCCACACAATACCTAATTTTCGAGACATTGAAAGTTGAGTAGTGAAACTCAATGTCTTTGTCTGGTTTATGAAATGAATAAGATGGAAATAAACTAAATTCATTGCTACAGACATCAACAATTGGGTATTGCCCATATGGACTGAATAAGATGGAAATAAACTGAATTCATAGCTACATTTGTCCAGTCTCTCACTAGAGAGAGATCCAAGGTATTCATTAATTTAAGACTTGCTTCATTTAGAGAAAGTTTACATGAATACTTAAAAGACTTGAAAAATATACAAAAACAAACAGGCAATGTCTCAAATGCAAGAATAAAGTAGAAAACAGTGTCTTGGCCCAATTATCTGCATATCCTGCTTTGCCAAAAAATGTATGTAATGTTCCTTTTTCTACTTAAACAATTACTTTCAATTTGCATATGAATAAAATCTATTTAAACTTACAAACCTAAGCAGTTTTTTTTACCTATGCCCAACTGTTAAGCATATTAGAAAACACAATTTTAATAATAATAAAAAAAAATAGATAACTGTCTGCTGCTCCTTATCTAAAAGTATTTTTATCTAAATTATTTACAAATAGTTTACTTATTACAACATTAACACTGATTTAATTTTTTCTTGTTTGACCTAAATAATTTGGCAATGACACAAAACCCATTATATTATTGTATTTGTCTATAAATACTTAATGTTTCAAGCATAGGAAAACTTTAGTAACATAAGAATTATAATAAAAAATAAAGAAAGCCTAAAAAATATATTTTTAAATTTATAAATTTCGCATTTGCAATTGTGAGATCGCAAGCTATGTATAAAATTCATTGATGTAACCTGAATTAAGAAGATTTATAAGAAGATTCTTTACTGTACTGAATTTGT
>DWMZ01005820.1:0-10709 GCA_018249855.1 Eueides tales michaeli | reverse complement strand
ATATATATATATATATATATATATATATATATATATATATATATATATATATAATAACACCAACACGGTTGCTTCTTTATAATGTAATTTATGTTTTTGCATTCACGCCCAGATTCATAATTTTTTTTTTCTTTTTTTTTCTTAGCTTCACGCTGTATGCCGCACAAGGCAGGGTAGGCAAAGGGAACCCGGGAACCTAGTGTTAAGACACTCCGTTCTGCTTCCGTTCCCCACATTCCGCCGACTTTGAGGCATTGAGTGTTGAGTGGTGGAACTCAATGCCGCGCTTTGCCTTATTACCAGAGCGAATAAATGAAACATTAAATATTTAAATTGAAAATATTAAATATTTCATTTCCTCGACTGGGGATCGAACCCAGAACCTGTCGGTTACAGTCACACGCTTGTGCCGCTGCGCCACGACAGGCCTCTTTGTTAACTTTTTGTATTAACAAAGTATTTTCCAATTCTATCGTTATGCTACTGAATGCTGCAGATCGACTTCCAATTTTAATAAGCACTTAAGTTAAATATATATTTGTAAAGCAAGTTTCATTTGTAGACATCACAATGGTACAAACGTATATGAACGGGATTTATTAAAGCCGCCGCTGCGACTGACTGAGATGACCTGCTTTGTAAGAATCCACTCTATTTACCAAGTAGCGACGTCTGCCTCGCGCCGTTCTAGTAGTCTCAGTGTAGTGATGTAGTCAGACTGGGAAGACAAATATATGATATGTAGGACATTGTAATCTTATCGTATACTTTTATGTCTTGTGATCGATTGTATCTAAATAACCAAAAATTTAAGCTTTTTTGCGTAAATTAATTCAGCTTAAGCCGTACGATTCCGACTTATAATATAATCACCCTGGTACTGATGGTGTCGTAAGAGGCGACTAAAGTATGTGTGGGAGAGTCACGTTATCAGCAATGACAACACGCATGGACGTATTCGACCGGATCATTACCACCCCCGGCATTTAAAACACTACGTTTCGCAATAGGTAATGACGGTGCCTATACACCTTAAAGGCCGGCAACGCACCTGTAGCTCCTCTGTTGCTACACGGGGCCGTGGTCGGCGGTGATGACTAACCATGAAGTGACCCGCACGCTCGTCTGCCGTGTCTTGTCCATAAAAAAAAATTGCTAGAGGTGAGATTGCCCAACCGTATGATAGAAGTTTTAAATTGAATGTAAGACTAATTCTCAAATAAGAAAGTTTTTTATCTTCAGGCTGTATCTTTAGTAGGATAATCAGAGAGAATGGAGCACCAAATGCTCGTACCTACGATATCGTGTATACTACGTCTTCGAAGGTCTCCCCCTTTTATATATGTAAAGATAAAAAGTACATGTGTTTTCTTCCACTTTAAAAATTATACCAATTCCTTATTTTTATTATACATTATTTGTATTTTTTTTTAACTTGTAACAAAATTAAAGAATACCTAAAAGTATGGTAATAGATATATTGAATTCCTTAAGTTAATTGGATTATTCAAACATATTACTTAAATATAAACAGTGTTTGATCAACAAATAAGAGAGAATTTTGCAGGTTATTAAGAAAAGTAATCGGAGTGAAGCTCCGTGTAATGTTCTCGTAACCCTTTTAAAGCAGACAGTGTGTAACGTCGTAGCGTCGCCGTAGCATCCTTGTAGCATCACCGTAGCGGCGCTGTTACCATACTATTCCGTTTCAATTATATAGTACGACTGCATTTTGTATTCAGAACGTGGGTATTGCATTAGATATTTTAAGTAAGTGCTTAAAAACATATTTCTTATATTAACTTTTAGAAACTACTAAATATAACTACATGTAACATTCGGTTTTTTTTATCACGTTACGCCCCACATATAGCAGGGCAAGCAGAGATAACCTGAGAACCTTATATTAAGACATTTCCGCTCTCCATTTTCTCCACTTTACGGTGAAACTCAACGCTGGTTGATTAACTTAATCACTTGACTTGTTATCACGGGGAGGAAATTAAAATATCGTGTCGTATTTACAGGTCACATTAGTACTAGGTAGTTTGTGGTAAAGTTCTATCTATGTTGTAGTAAATTTTCAAAACTTTTATTCACTTTTTTATTTCTCGTGAAACAAACATAAGCCACTTATTGCCAATTGTGGTGAAGTACTATATACAGATGCTATAATGTTGCTATAATGCTTGACTGTAAGCTAAATATTTACAATTACTGCCAAAAATATTATTGAGCCCATAAATAAAGGTTACAAAAGCAATGATTTTTAAAATGATTGTCTGTTGGTCTGTGTCAAATACACAATAGTGTAAACCTCCAAAATAGCTTAACTGATTTAAATGTAGGTTTCACTATTGCATTGTAATTTTTCCTATAGATTAAGTACTTGTTAAAACAAGTACTTAATCTATAGGAAAACTTTTCAATCGGTACAAAAATAAAAGAAATTGTATCACTATAATATATATAATAATAATAATTCTCAAAACAAGATAATTTGCACCTGCGACCAGCGTGTGTGACGACGCGGACACGCGGACGCCGTCACGCTCCAGTTACAACTTTCCGTACAATATATATATATATATATATATATATATATATATATATATATATATATATATATATATATATATATATATATATATATATATATATATATATATATATATATATAAGTGAAACCAGAGCTTAACGTTAATTACTGTAAAATATTTACAGAGCAGACTTTGTAGATCAAATTATTACGTTTGTATGTCTTACGATTGTATTTTTAACCTGTCATTAACTTACATGACATCATGCTGTAAATGGAACGTAATGTGAAGAATTTTTTTCCCTACTTTTTTATACCATTTTCAAGACATTGTATATTGGCTGGATAAAATAAGCGCGATGGCTTACTATCACCAAAGCGAATAAAAAAGCCATTGTTTCAAGTAGGGATTGAGTCTCCCTTATTTAACGGGACGTTTAAATATCTAAATAATCTGTAATACTTCTTATAAGCCATTAAAACAACTTTATGTAAAATCCTGGTCTTGAGAATCAGATCGCATATAATACATTTAATTAATATCTGCAGTAACAAGGTAATGTGCAGCGCAAAGTACGGACGAGGCGGCTTTGGGATTACGTAACGGGATTTCTAAAAGCTGCTTAATTTAAATCTCCTTACTTATTAATAACGAATAACTAACGATATTTAAATAACCTTTGCTTGAAGCCCAGTTAGCATATCTTGTTATATTACACGAACACTATCTTGTACGTACGCTTCCTCATTTGGGTCTATCCCATATAAGGACGCGTGTACAAGATTGTCCTCCTAAAAATTTTCACAGAGGAACATAAGATTTGCAAATAAAGGTAAAATATTAAGTCCAATGATCTTTTTTAGGATATCTTTGTCTCGAGATCGTTTGAAGTTATTAAGCTGAAATTTATATCAAATATTCAAGACAATGATCCATATCGTAGCCCAGCAAAAGCCATGTTTATCAGTTAACGTAATCAAAATATATGAACATTTATGCATCATTTTCACATTTTGCATGAAATACTGGTCCTTCCCGCGTATCTTCAGTTGAGAAATATGGCACGACATAAGGTCTTACAATATAAATAAAGAAAATAAATTAAAAGCGAGTCAATATTTATTTTTTAATACAGATAAAAACTACATTGTATGTAGTTTTTATCTACATACAGTAAGAAACACAAAAGTATAGTTTTGAAAATTTGTTTTAATTAAAAAATATATAACATTTTTAATTTTCGCGATTATTATTTAAATTTTAATATACTACAAGTTGAACATTTAACACTTTAGATAAGATCACTATCTGGTTAAAACTGTTTTAGCTCCACGCTATATCCTGCACATTTCAGTGTTAAACTCTGTTCCGTTGCAGACTTTCCGTCGAATTTAAGGTATTGCGATGATATAGTTGAGTTAAAAATTGTTTTATATAGAACTTATTAGATTTTGAATAATACATATGACAAATGAAGAATTGTCCCTGAAATATACATGTATATATATATACTTAGTGAAGTGAATAAAAGAAAGAAGATGAAATGTAGTAAAAATGAAAAAATATTTCATATAAGAATATTATTTATTCAAAACTAATGAATTAAAATATTAGACTAATAAAATTTTAAATATGTTTTCATGTCTTAATCTTAAAGAAACATTACTTAAAGCAATTGGAGATTTTCTTGTATACTAATATAAAAACTCATGAATGAAACTATCTTTTACTTCAAGCTTTGCCCGCGTTATTAAATGGACTAACTATTTAGAGACATGACAAATGCGGTAACAAAGCAAAGCACAATGTTGAGATCCGCCACTTAACACGTAATGCCTCAAGTATTCGGCGGAAAGTTGGGAAACCAAAGTGTCTTAATAGGAACAAAGTGTTCAGACAATGGGTTACCAAGACTTCTCTGTCTGCCCTTTCATGTGCGGAATACAAGGTAAACTAAGAAAACAATATTTATTTATGACACGATCTTAGTGTCCAAGGTTACTAGAGGTATAGCCGCTATAGTAAATTTCTGTGGAGTGAACTAGGGTGATATAATGTGGTAGACATTTAAGTTACCAGTACTATCAGAGATAAGCGCGATTAACCACACGAACTTTTTAAGTTTATGATAAAACTATAAATAAACAATTACTCTTAATACCAATCAATTTCTTATAAAATCAAGTTTGAGTCAAATTTGTTTCTTTTAACTTGACTCATGAGCTTTAAAGCTAAAAATTTCATATTAAAGACAGTACTTCCGCTAAAGTAGCCCCCACACCCCCGCACCCCCTGCACCCCCCGCACCCCCCGCGCTCCACACCGCCCGTGACCAATCGTAATGGCCATTAAACATCTTAGACATTTGCATAATTTATTAATTACTTAACTGAATATTTTGAGAGCTTATGAAATTAATAGAATATTTTATGTGTCCGAATTTAGGCTGTAGATAGTAGTCGTTGATTATAAATTGAATTTATCTTAATTTTGTATGTCATAAATATTTGATACCACCAGATCGGGGGTGGAGCCGACACAAGTGACTTTGAACGCAACAGGTTGTGGGTTTGATTACCATTCGAGGAAATTAAATATTTAATAGTTTTAATTTCTCATTCTACTAACAAAGTAAAGCGCGGCTTTGACTTCCGCCTCGCCGCCACGCTATGTACTAAATTCGTATTAAGTGGAGAACGAAAATATCTTAATAAAGGAGTGTCTGCATCTAGGTCCCCAGGTTACCTTTATTCATTGCAGGGTACTACTGTTTCTTCATATTAGAAATGAACTTTCTATTGTTATATGGAACTATTATTTTCATATTTATCATTAATTAAATATGTCATTATATATTACATCTATAACTAAATACATTGATTTACTCAAATTATCATTTTATATTCTCGTACATATACATTCACAAATGCTTATATTTTATTAAATATATTTTATACTAGTTGTTACCCGCGACTTCGTCCGCGTTCACTATTTTGGTCATAGTGACTTACACATAAAAGATAGATATATGCTGTCGCGGACTTTTATTTAGAACTATTTAAGATAAATAATCCTACAGTAATCTACCTATAATTAATTATCTTTGTGTAACTACGATAAAAAAAGTTTTTTAAAAATCCCTATAAATTTTAACTTATTATGTTATTCTGATATCGAAGCTATATTACTGCAAAGTTTCATGAAAATCTGTTCAGTAGTTTTTGCGTGAAAGAGTAACAAACATACACACATCCGTACAAACTTTCGCATTTATAATATTAATAAGATGTTGTATATATACTCGGTACGAAGTTGTACCGTTTATATCTACCTCGATGCTGACCACTCGATGAGCTTTGTTTTCTCAGTTATTTCTTCATAGTATAATTATTATCGTGACTTTTGTATTATCTATGTCGTGATTTACTTTGTGTGTCTTTACTATGTATGAACTTTAAAGTGGTGTTGATTAAAATAAGTATTAAATGTACTCGTTTCTCGACTCGATTTCATTAAGTCTCCAATTTTTTTTTAGCTTTGCGCTGTATGCGGAGGGAACCCGGGAACTTAGTGTTAAGACACTCCGTTCCACTTCCGTTCCCCACTTTCCGCTGAATGTGAGGCATTGCGTGTTGAGTGGCGGAACTCAACGCCGCGCTTTGCCTTATTACCAGAGCGAGGAAATGAAATATTAAATATTTAAATTGAAAATATTAAATATATCCTCGACTGGGGATCGAACTCAGAACCTATCGGTTACAGGCACACGCTTGTGCCGCCGCGCCACGACAGGCCTCAGGCCTTTTTCATATCTTGTGTCTACACAAATGTCCTTTACAGACGTACAATTAACGTAGTACAGAATTGAAAAAAAAATAAAGTTTTTATTTTATATTACTGTAAGTAATATGTGCCCACAATGTAGGATAAACAAAAGTAAAAATAAAAATAACTCAAAATATTACTACTTCACTCTGCAAAATGTTTGCAATTTTCAAACTATTACCCATTTTCATAAAACATAGCTAAGTATTATCGCGATGAATAAAGCTTTTGATGAAAAAATACACAGGGGCATTCATTCAGGAGTTACGGTGCCACAGACAAGAGCATAAACAGGCAGGACTTATAATACCCCTATTTTTGCGTCGGGGTTTTAAAGCAGAGGTTGGGCACCAAAACCAGTCTTTTTATATTATAAATGTTTCACGCCTTTTTCTTCTTGTGTTAGAACTTCTTGTTTCCCAATTCCAAGTACGTGTAGAGCGGCGGAACAATAATGTGAAAGAAAAATTTAAGGCATCGTGTGTTGAGTGACGGAAATCAACGCCGCACTTATCTCACTACCAGAGCAAAGAAATGAAAATGTTAAGCATTTCATTTGAAATATTTTTAAATATTGTATTTTTTCGAGTGAAGATCGAATCCACGATCTGTCACAAGTATCGTGTTTACAGCTAAACACTTTTACTCCACAATGGCTTTGAAACTTTTGTACATATTAAAGATATTTTCACGTCATAAAAGGCAGCTTTAATACAGAATGCATCATAAAACGGCCGCTGCAATGTTTCCGGCTGCCGGTAGACTCTTCCGCGTGTTTCATTTAATCTAGTTTTTGTGTAAGATCGCACTTGTGAACGGAATGCTTAATAAAAGGCCGGCGGCTCTTTACAAATGTTAAATGAAAGAATATAATACCTACAGAAATAAAGGACAAGAAGATTTTGTATGAAATGTTATATTTTTAAAAGTTATTCTAAAGATATATTAATACATTAAACAAGAACACATTCTATCTTTCAATTATAATAGAATAAGTTTTATGTCATGTACACATTTTGTGTTTTTATAGTTAAATAGAGATAGAGAATTGATCATTTTTACTATGAGCAGTTCACTAGAGAAAATAGAAGAAAATATACACAAGCTGAATGTTAGTGCCACAACAAAATATTTTAGAACTAAGCTATTTTCCAATATGATATTTTACATAGTTGTAAAGTAAGCAGAATAAGGAACAACAACCGCATTGACGCAGTTGTAGAGTATTTTATTGTAAGCGCGACAGTTTAGATTTCGATTATTATTTGGAAAAATAAATTATTTTTATTTCTTTGCTTTGGTAACATCAAGCAAAATTAGCCGTTGAGTGCTGCAGGTTAACTCTCAATGTCTTAGGTGCTTAGAAAGCATAAAATGCGGAGTGTCATAACACTTATTTTCAGCTTTACGCTGTATCCCGCTCCTTGCTGGGAAGGCAGAGAAAATTTTTAATATTAAGACTATTCTGCTTCCTCCTTTCCGCCATATTTGAGGCATTGCGTATATGTAGTTTAATGAAAGCTTTATAGCTTACAAGTCTTGTATACAACTTTTCTTTATACTGTAAGCCGCTGGTCATTGGTTCACAGACATGAGCGAAGGTGAAGTTTTTTTTTATTCTCATCTGATAGATTTCCCCGGAGAGGCGGGTCAAGGCGGACAGGCACGGAGCGCCGTATCATTCGCAACTTCTTTTATTTTGTCAACCGATTGACAAAGCCCTTAATTTAGTTTTCATTTTCAATCAATTGTCATATAAATTTTGAATACTTACCTATTATGTGTAAGTTAGTTTTTTTTTTAAATATGTTAATTTTAACCGTAGATAATAATATTTTTTTTAGTTTATTGCTGTCCCGCAGATAGGAGGGAAGACAGAGGCAATCTAAAACATTTTTGTTTCTGTAAATCGAGAAAAAGAAGTGATTCGAATTGCGACCCAATTTTGGACCATTTTGTATCGAGACGCTTAACGTCAACGTCACATTCGCTCTGGTAATGTTTATTACATTACCAGAGCAAGAGGATCGATTATTATTCAATAATGACGTGATGGTATTACATACAAGATATCATTTTGCCAAGAAACTGTTGTTATATACAAGTACAAGTGACTCGCCCACCGAGGTTTCCGTAACAATTTCAGAATTGTATGTCAACGGTACATATGATAAAAAATAACAAACTTAACTTTGCATATATATGCATTCATTTCGTATGAGATACAGCAGTTATAAGTTTGTAATAGTTATTACTTACTTACTTAGCTTCACGCTGTATCCTAGCGCGGTAGCCAGAGAAAACGGTGCACCAAACGGTACGGTCTCGACGTACCTCTTTCACCTCGTCCACTGTCTAATAGTTATTGATACCTTTATTTGTTCTGAAATTAATTGCAAATGTAAGTTTGTAATAATTTTTTTAAAAAAATATTGATAATTTATAAGTTCTCCTGTACTTGCATTGTAAGTTTTCAATTCGTACAATATTTCATAACTCCAGTTCCACATGAAATTTCTATTGGTTTGGTTACGCAGCAATTTCATACAAAACGCAGCAAAAATGACACATAAGTGCTTGTATCTTTTGATTGCGTTGACTTAGAAGCCTAAGGGAAGCAAAATTAATGATCTTGGCGGACGAACAGACGCTCAATATTATACTTTGAGGGTTCCGATATTACCTTTTCAGGCACAGAACCCAAAAAGATGTGTAAAGAACGAACTAATTTCCCCATTTACGTTGAAAAATAAAAAAAAAAACAATTTGGTTAAATAGTTCAATTAGATGAAACAAATTCACAAAAAAAAAAAGGTAAGAACTAAACGTTACACTTGCAACTCCGATTTCTCTCGTTTATTCCGCACGAGCGGGCATTTTGTACGTATTCGACGTATAGACCAGATATAGCAGGTCTGTCTCCACACTCGGGGGACGGCAGGCGGTGTTTATCGGCGTAGCGTCCGCGCCACTGCATCGATGCTCCTTTGTACCTCCAAAGCTTTAGACTTCCCTACAATATGAAAACTGTTAGACTTTTATACACTTATATTGTGATGTTTGTGTATTGAAGTATTGATTTCAATGTAATTTCGTTGTTTTATAACAGAACAATTCGTACTTCGGACGGTAAAAAAAAAAGTTTGTTTAGTAATTTCATTTTTTAATACGTTATGTTACTAATTTCTTCAATTATACTGTTATATTATAAAGTGGGAACCGGGACGGAGTGTCTTAACACTAGGTTTCTAAGTTCCCTCTGCCTCACAAGCGTGCAATCATAAATGTAACAACTTGTGGTTCGATCTCCACTTGAGGAAACAAAGTATTTCATACTCTCGTTAGTGGTGTTGAGTTCCGTCACTAAACACTTCCCGTGACTGTACATGGTACGTATAGTAAGTTTTCCATATTAATTAAAAGGCTATGATGTGAGTAAGAGGGCGATTACTTAATGTGGCGTCTCGTGATTTATCTTCATTTGCATCTCTGTTAATTCTACAACTTTTTGGTTTGTGAACTCTTTTTATGGGGAGTAACTTCTATTTGACGACCCAACGATACAGCATATATATGTATGTATGTTGTGGCGTTGGGGCACAAACGTGCCACTAAACGCCATAAGCAATGGATTTTATCTCCGCTAGAGTTAATTAAATAAGTAATATTTTTATATTTTCGCTCTGGTAGCTAACCAAAACGCGGCGTTGAGTTTCCCTTATATTAACACATAAAAACTCAAATTCGGCGGACAGTGGAGAATCCGAGTTTAATTGGCATTAAAAAATGTATAGAATAATACTTTTGATACTTTAGTCACACTTTGAATTATAAAAAATCATTGAAGATGAAATAACAAACTTGAATTTAAAATATTTAAATTATATTTTAGAACTGATGAATTATGTATAACTTAATATTACGTTCCCTACGTCTGCTGCCCGGAATACTCCGCGAGAAGCTGAAATATAGCCTCATTGTGTATCCCGCATATCGCAGGGCATATTCACCGATTTTTTATTAAATAATACCGCGTATTACCCTCGTACTAAAGCAGAAATATTAAATATTAAATATTACATAATTCATTTCCTCGATTGTGGTAGAACCGACAACCTGTCTCGTTTACAGTCGCACACTTGCAACCCTGCGCCACGACTGTCTGAAGCTAAACAATGTGATTAAATATTTTTACTATTTTTAAAGTGTTATTCCATACTTAGGAAAGAAAAATATTAAATTTAAAAACGTATAAAAATTTAGACGAAGCAGGATTTGAACCTGCGCCTCTTGAAAACCGTTCAAGCGCTCTGACCACTAAGCCATCCGTCCTCACCAAGTTCC